>CM060128.1:5779822-5977322 GCA_030522415.1 Channallabes apus | reverse complement strand
AGGTGCCGGCGGGTGCGGAGTAGCAGAAACGCTGTATAAATGTCAGTATAAGTCGCGTAAGATTCAGGCGGTAGCACTACAAAGTTATCATTTAGATTTTTAAATACTTCTTTAAAGAAAACAGTAAAAAAAAAAAAATATATATATATATATATAGAGTTTATTTATTTTCTGAAAGCCATGGCAGGTGCTAACAGGGTTTACGTTTATATGATATATATATTTTGTTGCCTTCTTGCAGATCAGCCCCAGAGTCCAGGGGGGAAACCCGTGTACCCGGGAGCGCCGGGTAAAATCACCTCCGTCTCCACGGGCAACCTGTGTCCTGATGTGAGTGAACTCCATTAAACACCGATAAACACCATCAAACACCGATAAACACCATCAAACACCGATAAACACCATCAAACACCGATAAACACCATAAAACACCGATAAACACCGATAAACTCCGTTAAACACCGATAAACTCCGTTAAACACCGATAAACTCCGTTAAACACAGATAAACACCGTCAAACACCGATAAACACCGTCAAACACCGATAAACACAAACTCCGTTAGACACCGATAAACACCGTCAAACACAGACAAACACCGATAAACACAAACTCCGTCAAACACCGATAAACACCGTCAAACACCGATAAACACCGTCAAACACCGATAAACACCATCAAACTCCGTCAAACACCGATAAACTCCGTCAAACACCGATAAACACAAACTCCGTCAAACACCGATAAACACCGTCAAACACAGATAAACACCGTCAAACACAGACAAACACCGATAAACACAAACTCCGTCAAACACCGATAAACACCGTCAAACACCGATAAACACCGTCAAACACCGATAAACACCGTCAAACACAGATAAACACCGTCAAACACAGACAAACACCGATAAACACAAACTCCGTCAAACACCGATAAACACCGTCAAACACCGATAAACTCCGTCAAACACCGTCAAACACCGATAAACACCGATAAACTCCGTTAAACACAGATAAACACCATCAAACACCATTAAAGTTATTCAAGCCGCATTTGTTATGGAAAACACCATTAAACACTTTAAGCACATTTGCACACTATTAACAACCGTTTAAACACCACTAAACATATTTAAACACAATTAACTGCTATTAAACCAATAAACACATTCTACCACAATTAAGCACTGTTAAACATTTTTACACACGAGTACACAATATCACCTATTTACACACATTAAACACATTTACACACTTTGTACAAACACTTTAAACATTGTTAAACACCAATAAACACATTACACACCATTTAACACATTTAAATGTTTAGTTGGGTAAAAACAGCATTAAACATGTTTGCCATTAAATCCTATTAAAAATATTTAAACAAACACTTAAATATTATTAAACATATTTCTATATCTGAGCATAATTTAAACATAATTAAAACATAATTTGAACACCAGTAAACACATTTTCCCATGATTAAACACAGACACTTTAACACACCATTAAATACAATTAACACATTTACACACTAATCAAATGCAATTTAAACACCAGTAAACACTGTTAAACTTCTTAATGCCCTTAAATGCATTTTAATTAGGTTAAAGCTATTAAACACAAATCATTTTAAATAACTTAAAGCACATTTGACTGTGTCACAATTAAACACCATTAATACACATTTGCATATCTAAACACTGTTTAAACACCATTAAATAAATGTAAACACCAGTAAACACAATTACTCACGTTTAAATACATTTAAATCCATTTTCCCATGATTAAACACAATTCGACATTTAACACACCATTAAACACAAAAAAAGGCATTTAAATGTTGCAAATTAAGGTGAAACACCATTAAACATTTAAACACTATTCAATACATTTAAACGCAATTAAACATCGGTAAACAAACTACATATAATCTAAACAACATTAAACATATTTGAACCACAGTAAACACATGGTTAAACACCACTAAACCCAATTAAACACCTTTACACGCGACCATTAACCTACGTTCACTTTCTTTTAAATCTCCTGCTTGAGTATAAATCCGTCCTCAATCTGTGACATCACAAACCACTTTGGACCAATCACATCCGATATGCAAATGTGTAGTGTATGATGTCACACAGTGTCTACGTACAAAACTCAGTGTTTAAGTATGCATTTAATTAAGTTTATTTGAACAGCTAATCTCTGATGATGGCACGTTCTTTAACAACTAAAAAGCTCCCTGACTGTTAAAAGTTTTGGCACCCCAGCCCTAGGAAATTTTCTGTTTTTATGACCCTGCTTTGATGTTCGTTGAGGCGAAACAGAGCACTTAAAGAAAATTGACTGAAGCTGCCACAGCTTGTTCTCTCGTCGATGTCATCTGTTTTCAATCCGAGCGTCAGAAGTTTGAAAATCCTCTTGTTAATCCGCCTGTCTCCGTCTGGAAAGCCGTATTAGACTCCGAAACAAGACACGTACATAGCTGTGTTCACTTTTAATCAACTTTCCATCCACTGTGTCTGATTAAGTAACTAGCTCTGGCTGTGTTCTCTCTCTCACACACACATGTATGTATACACACACACACACACACACACACACACACACACACACACACGGGTTTCTCTGAGCAGAACAGTTATTAGTCGCTCTGTAAACCAAACACTACAGGAAGTGCTCTGTTTTCATTAAATGTGGTTCTGCTGGTGGAGCCATCTGGATCAGAGCTGCATCTTCAAAGCCCAGCTTGTAAACACCGTTAAACCGTTCTGTCGTTCTTATTAGGAGGAGCCGTCCCCGCCCCGTCCGGAGGCGTACCCCATCCCTACGCAGACCTACCCCAGGGACTACTTCACCTTCCCAGCCTCCAAATCTCAGGACAGGATGGGACCAGGACCCGGGCAGGTCTGGCAGGGCGGCGAGCCCGAGCTTCTTCCTCCCATGGACGAGCATCTCCATAACAACATGGTTATGCAGGTTAGCCAGGACACGTGTGCACGCAGACCAATGTGTTTTCTAGGGATGTAAGCGAATACGAATGTGTTTTCTAAACAGATATAAATAATAGGCATTCTTATTTTCTTTGTGGAAAGCTTTGCAAAAATGTTCACAGTGCATCTGGGTGAAACAGCATTGCGACTCAGAAAAGGGTTTTTTTTTTTTTTTTTTTTTTTTACAAATAATGAGAAATGAAAATCAGTTGGGAGCAAAAACCCAAGCAAAGCATTTAGTTTACTTATCCAAAGTTTTATTAAAGGTCCCATGTTTCATTAAAAAGAGTGGGGGGGGGCGGTGGGCTGGGGGGGGGGGGGGGCGGTGGGCAGTGGCTGGGAATCGAACCCGGGCCTTCCGCATGGCAGGCGAAACACCTACCACTGAGCCACCAGTGCTCGTTCCAGTTTATTTATATATTTCTAAATATTATAAATATAGTCACAAGTGATGACTCTCTCAGACCTCTCACAAAGGTTCATTGATGAAGCTTAGGCCACACTCATTAAAAATATTTCCAATTAAGATACAAATCACTAAACAGGCACACCAAAGAAGAAAAACCTTTATGATGTTTAATGGGATTTTTATATTATTTAGGCTTTAAATGTTAAAGAAGCCTTATATTGAGGTTTTGTATGTGTGTGTGTTTCAGCGGGTAGCACGCTCTCAGGAGGAGCTGTGTGACGTGCCCACTAGATATCCCGGTGATCGAGTGCGGCAGGACGACCTGCTCCACCTGCAGCAGCAGCAGCGTGAAGCAGAGTACCAGCGCGGTGGAGATCCCTGGAACCACCACGTCTCCTCCTCTGTGGAGTCCAGCACCTCCAGCCAGGAGCACCTCAACTACCCCATGTCCTCCTCCAGTAAAGGCCAGAGCAACCACAAGACTGGCGCCGGCCGCTGGAAGACCCCCGGCCCACCCGGCGCCCCGGTCGGCGCACCCCAGCCATCTCGTACGGACCTGCCCCCACCTCCTCCTCCACCTCCACCTGCGATCTACGATTACGATCCGCAGACTGACCTGCCCCTACCCCCGCCTCCGTCGGTGACCCAGCAGCAAGCCGCGGTCGACCGCAAGAAACGGGAAGAGCAGCAGCGCTGGTATGAGAAGGAGAAGGCGCGGCTGGACGAGGAGCGCGAGCGCAAGAAGAGGGAGCAGGAGAGGAAGCTGGGGCAGATCCGCAACCCCGCAATGCCTCCACCTGTCCTGCACAACAACACCCAGCACCAGCCGATGCCCCCACCTCAACAGATCCCTCAACCGTACCTGCCCCCGGCTCAGCCGCCCCAAACACAACAACTTCCCCGCCCTGAGAAGCTGCCCACTCTTCCTCGAGCCCCTCCTCCTCCCACTCCTCAGGACACGGTGATCCGGGACATGCAGCCTCAGCAACAGCCGCGCACCATCGAGAGGCGCGACCTGCAGTACATCACCATCAGCAAGGAGGAGCTGTCCGCGGCCGACAGCCTGTCCCCCGACCCGTGGAAGAGGGACGCCCGGGAGAAACTGGAGAAGCAGCAGCAGCTGCACATCGTCGACTTGCTCGACAGAGAGATCCAGGAGCTTCAGGCCAAGCCGGAGCGCACGGCCGAGGAGAGCGACCGCCTGCGCAAGCTGATGCTGGAGTGGCAGTTCCAGAAGAGGCTGCAGGAGTCCAAGCAGAACGAGGAGGACGAGGAAGAGGAGGACGACGAAGACGTCGACACGGTGCTGATCATGCAGAGGCTGGAAGCTGAGAAGAGAGCGCGGGTGAGGTCACCGTGACGGAGATCAGGATGTAGATAGTGTTACCTATAATTAGTTTAGCGATAGATGCAGGCGGGAGTGTTGGACGGGTACGTGCACAATAAAGGCCCATTCGCTGTTTTAATTTTAGGGAAAAATTGACCACCTGCGCAGAACCTAAAATGTTCCAGATCTTCATATCGGTGTCTGAGCTCTAACAAACATCACACGTTATACGACTTTGAATTCAACAGCTCGAGGGTCCTGGCTTGGTTCCTGTGCTCGAGTTACTCTCAGGGTGTGTTTCACACCAGTTCTCCCTGACGTCAGTGTGGCTTTCCCCTGGTTTTCTCCCACTAACTTGTAGCATGTCAGTATTTTCACTGGCTAAGATAAATTGCCCCTAAAATAAGTAAGTTTAATAATCTAACACCATTAAACTTACTGCTAAAAACAAGGTACCAGTGCTAAACAAAAAAAAAGTGTCTGTCCATACAGTAGGTATAAAAGTAAATATTTTAGATAAGGATCGTATAACAGCATCTTTCATAATACTTAAGAAACACATTTGCTAAATACAGTTTCTCGCCCTTTTATGTTTTAGAATCCGGAACTTTTTTTGCATTCAAATCTTTCAACGGTCTTAACTGTCATTCAGATGAAACTCGGACGATTTAGATTTCACATGAAAAGACATAAACCTGAAAAAGTGTATCATTACTAAAATGCGAAATTGTTAAGATACTGTGACATGAATTTGACATGGTTACGGACACTACAGACTTTTTGCTTTTTAACCTTTTACAAAATAAATCCATTTAAGAAACAGTTTTTATAGGTCATATGCCTCTAGAAACTTACATTAATTTTAATATCAGTACTCATAAAGAAATATGAATCATTTGCATTTAAAATTATTATAGTTTGAAGGGAGAAAAATGTCCCATTTTTGGGGCTCATATAAAAGCATCTCTCCAAAACAGCTGAAAGTTAGCACCTTTAAATTTGTGATTGGTCACTTCCATGTTGCATAAACTTCAGACGCATCTTCTTAGGCCGCACAATTTTTGTATTATATGTACAGCATAAAATAAATAAAATCAGCATCGGTACTGTGTTTTGCCCGTCAATATATAGCACGTTACAGTCCTGACCAAACAGAGGACACGTTCACATTCAGGCCCTTTAATGAACTTGAAAATCAATTATAATTGGAGTCTAACGTAACCAAAAAAAGAAAAAAGTTTAGCATATAGTAATATTAAAAATTGCAAGATGTTGTGCGGCCCAGATCACTAGCCAGCGAACACCGGAGTCCATGTTTGCATGATCGTAAGCTTTGCACTATTAATCCTCTTATTTGCGCCTCTCGCGGTGTGCACGTACCCATGTGTTAGCTTGCAAGCGGTAGTTTTGCACTTTCATGCATGTAACCTGGAGCTGAAAACCAAATCTTTTTAAGGTTTATTTTATTATTGCTATAGTTAAGTTTTCAGCGTTAGGATGAATGTTTGTTTTTTTTTTAATCAGTATTTTATTTATAATTGTTTTTGCGATGTGCACATGCACCATGCTTATGTCATTGCTTTGCCATGCTGAGCTGCTGATTCCCGCTGCACTAGCGAGAGGGGGAGGGGTTTCCAGGCTGCCGGATGTCAGTCAAGCACCGCCCCGCCCCCTGAAACCCATGCTTCATCTCCTCACGAAGCGCCACGACATCTCTGATTTACTTTCACCAAGAAGTCTAACTCATCATAGTCCTTCAGTCTGATCTAATCCTGATTAGCTAAACCAGTACTCACTGGGACGGAGGACTTCTAACCAGGCACGACTACTATTTAATGACCTCCTCGTTATGGACTCTGTCTCGAGCTAGTTCCTCTGAAATCTGCTGAATTGGCTTGAAGTTCTCAGGAATCGTCTCGTTTAAAGCTTTTAAATTCCTAAATACATTTATTTATGATTTCTTAAATCTACAGTATGTGGCGTTGGAGCGTTTTAAATCAAGGCAAGTATTTCAACTTGTCTTATTGTAAAGAAGAGAGACATGATGGAAAACCCTCCACGCGTTAAGAAGTTTAAAGGCCGTTGTTGAAGATGAAGCTGATGAGTTGATCAACGGCGCTAAAATATGCAACAATGATTAGCAAGTTGTTGTTTTTTTTTATGACACCCGGGACGTCTCCGGGCTTAGTCGAACCCGGTCTAAATTGAACCCTAAACCTTTTTAGAGACGAGAAATAGACATTGGAGACCTTTCTAGGAAATGTTCCTTCCTCCTGGAGAAGATCAAAAGTCTTTGTATTACGGTATGTATTATCGTATTACGGCGTTGTACTTTAGAGACTCCATCATTCTCGAGTCGAGACACTTCCTGGTTTACTTTGAGCGCCGCAGATGCTCTGTATAAACACATTGTATGGATTAAAAGGTTGAAACTTGCGGATTGAAACACTTTTCCGACATGGCAGTGTACAGTAGGAAAGTAATCAGTGATTAGGTCGCGTAGTGCAGTGGAGTCGAAGCTAACCAGTGTCATTTTTTTTAAAAGTGATGTCACCAATGTTATAACAGCCAGTCAAGACAGTTGAGACGGAAGCGGAACAGATTTGGGGTTTCTTACAAAACAAAACACACACAAGTCCTCAACGGACACAAAAATAAAATAATAATAGCTTGATGTTTTCCAGGGAAATGTCTGGTCATGCTGGAGACTCCTCTGTATAGATAAGGTGTAGCGCATAAGGGTGTAGTCCTGCGGTGTAACTCGTCCTGAAAGCCTTATTCCTGCCGCTGACGTGTTCTGGAGGCTGCAGACAGACGGACAGTCCTACAGACAGACACACCCACTCCACCGTACCTCCTGTGGTAGCCGCCAGCGTCCGATATTTTCCCTTCTATAGTCATAGCCGCGCGCTGTGTTTGAAGAGAAAATATTCCTGATGTTTTCCTGAAATAGGAGACGATGTCGGAATGATGGTTGAATTCCCAGCGAGGTCCAGTTTCATGCCAGCGCGCGTTTTTCCCGGCGAGGAAGCATGCCGCGGGCGCTAATCAATCCCACGCCGCCCAGGAATGTCACGGGCAGCGGCGGCGAAAAAGTTTTCACTTTTATCCTCTCTTCCCCTTACACTCCCACCTCCTCTTCCTACTTTCTATTTTATTTTTATATATATTCTTTCTCACGACTTGTAATTCCTGCTCTTCCTGCGCTCTTCTTGATGGTTTCTTTCTTCTTCTTCTTCTTCTTCTCCTCCTCTCTTCCACTTCCTCCTTCCTCTTCCTCACCGCAGCAGACTGCTGTCCCAGCAATCTCTGTTCTAGACTTGGTACGTTCTCTCGATCTTAATGACACTCTTCCTGTTTCTTCCGACTCCACCCGTGTCTCCTCTCCGCTCCATCTCTTCCCCCGTCATGTGGTCGTCTGGTTTCGCACTCCTCTCTCTTTCGGGGGCTTTTATATCACATAATATAATATAATATATACAGTATATATATATATAAAACGGGAAGGGGGAGCTTCCACAGGGAATCCATCCTGGGCTGTGCGTCGCTCTCGTTCTTTTTTTTATTCTTTATTTTGTTGGATAAATCTGATGTTTAACCTTAAATTTGCTTTGGTTAACCTTGAATAATTGTTAAGATCCTGAATGACACGATCCGATCTAAATAACAATAATAAAAACAAAGAGGGGTTCCTGCTCCTGCTTCTGGAGAGCTGGGTTTGGGAAGTGGATTTCCGAAGCTCTCGTTTCAGTGTGGTTGGACGTGAGAAGGGAGGGCTGGTTGGTGCATGATCTATAGCCCCCCCCCCCTCTCTCTCTCCTGCAACGTGACCCTGGACGCATGCTCAGGTCACCGCCTCACGCCTCTCTCTCTCTCTCTCCCTCTTTCTCTCCTTTCAGCTTTGTCCATGCTGCTGTGCTCCTCATCCGTGCCGTGCTCTCTTTTTTTCCCTTTCAGGGTGTCGTTGCCTTAAACGGTCTACGTGTCTGATTGTGATCGTTCTTGTGTTCTTGTGAGTGTTGACGTGCGGTTCCTGCATGTACAATGTGTAAAACTCATGTCGAGAGTCGCAGTTCAGTGTCCAGTTCAGTGTTTTATATCGGTGCATGTGTGACTGGTGTGTGTGTGACTGGTGTGTGTGTGATGTGACAAACTGTCCTAGTAGTGGCACAATTATTTACCCAGGTGACATTTTTACAGCATAAGGAGTGTGTGCTAATTCGACTATCCACTGCTAATCCAAAGTACTGTGCTGTGTATCACACCGTTTGGGACGTAGCTTGTAGCGTCAGGTTTCGCTGGTACAGCGTGTAAATTTTACAAGAAATTTGCTTCAGCGTGCAAAGAGTTAATACGTACCGACCGCTTGTGCGATCATCCGGGAGCCGATTAAATCTTTTTTCTTTTTTGTTTTGCATTTTGTGTAAGATTTAAGTGAAGGCGTAGCACCGCGGTTCCCGAGAATGTTAGCAAGGATATAGGGAGATACAGCAAGAAGATAAGGGAGCCGCTTTCAGTTTGGTTCTTTTAAGCAGCCGGTGCCAAAAGGAATCATATATTTAGCTTAAGTGAGGTTTAATGTCTAATTATTTCATATTTTATATAATTTACTTTTTTTTTTTCAATCAAAAATATGATTATAGTGTTGGAAATGGGTAAGATTAGTAATATTTTTGGGTGGCTGGAGCGGATTAACTGCATTTACATTATTTCCTATGGAACAATGCGTTTCACAATAAGAAATTTCGCCTAAAGGACTCGCCTCCGGAACGGATTAAATCCGTATGTCGAGGCACCGCTGTATGTTTCAGACGGTGCGGATGAGACTCGCCAGGGGTCAGCCGATACGATATCATCACGATACCCAGGTGCAGATTCTATTTAATTTGCTCCTCGATTCAATATTAACAGTTTTCTCAACTCTGAATGATATTCGCAAAGAATTTGCTCCAATGTGAGTGCACCACCTGCAGGATCATAGAGGAACTACAGCATTTTCCCACCTCAAATGCAAACGTATCCCAGTAAAAAAAAAAAAAAGTCGCTTCTGGATTCAGATTCACGTGAAAATGCGCATTTACATTTTTTTTTTGGCCCCCATCTGTAATAAAAACACTGTTTTGGGGATTTGAACACATCGAGTTTGTAGCCGTCTCATCAGCTACAAATAACAAGCCTGATAAGAGAAAAAAAATATCTGACTCCGCCCCCTTTCCTATAAACCTCTACCATTATAACTATTTGATGTTGATGTAACTGAGAGACGATGCAACTAACTAACAGAAGGCATTTGGTTTTACTCAGTGTGAGGGTAAGTAGGGGAACAAAAACAAGTGTCTAAACCAAAACCGTTTATATTCCCTAATAACCCTGCGCAGTGATTTAGCCCGTCAGCGACCTCAAGTCCAAAACAACTGTAGTGTGTTTACAGCCTATCAGGTTTTCCTCTTTTTGCGTCCGCTTTAAGATCCCTAATTACGGGAGGATCGTCATGTAGTTGAGAACCGTTTTGTCCGAGATATTTTAATCCAACTGCCCATTTTCATGTTATGTTTTTCATCTTAGTCTTTAAACGAAGGAAAGCGCTAACCAGACTGGTCGTCTGGGCCAATTCTGCCTAAGAGGATTCTTTTTTTATTTTTTAACACACAAAAGCCAAACGAGTTGTGAGTGTGTGTACACACCGAGTATACTGTACACTTTCTCCAGCCTCAAACAGCTAAGACTCTGAGTCAGAAAGTTTCCAACTTCTCATGAAGTCAATAAAAAACATTTTAAACCTGAGGTGCCGCATTAAAAACAAAGAAAAACAATCCGTCTTGAGTAGGACTAAACAGAATTAAATCCAGTGGAACACACACCCGAGCACAGCACCCGAACAGACGGAGCAACGACGGGACAATTTTTTAAAGTTTGTCATTCATAATTAATGTGCCACTACCAGGACCGGAACAAACGCTCATGTTGAAGTTTTACACACTGTCCTATGCTCACTGTGTGTGTGTGTGTGTGTGTGTGTGTGTGTGTGTGTGTGTGTGTGTGTGTGTGTGTGTGTGTGTGTGTGTGCGCGTGTGCCTCATCAGCTGCAGGACGAGGAGCGGAGACGGAAGCAGCAGCTTGAGGAGATCCGTAAGCGTGAGGCAGAGGAACGGGCCAGACAGGAGGAGGAGAGACGCCGGAGAGAAGAGGAGCGAGCCAGACGAGAGACTGACGAGAAGGTACACCAGGCTGAGTGACCTGAGAGAGAGCGAGCGCTCGACACTCAGCGCCTCGACTACGCTGTGTCTAGTACAGGATTGTTGTTTTTTTTTCAATCATGGTCGAGGGACGGAGGAGTTCAGGAGAAGAGCACAGTGTTCTGTATTGTACATTTAAGAGCAGATGATGATCTTTATTTACATTTTTTAGGTTGATGTTGAGTCTCCTGTCGTTACTAAAAGCTTTGCGACACTAAGATTAGGTTATATTCATATGATAAACGCTCCAGACTGAAATCTATACACCACTGACTGGTGAGTGCACGACATCACTACTAAAAACACCTAAAAACCTGTTACACGCTGTAAGTAAACAATCCCAACGTTCCAAACCCCAATGCCGACCCCTAAACCCGTACACGCGCAGGAATAAACGACCGATGAAACCTTTCCTGTTGATCTTAAATGGCAGTTTTATCACAGTGAAATAATATCCACCACTTTGTTGAATATTTCACTTGTACTATAGTTTGCAAATGATTTCAACACACATATAGACGGGAAATAGTGCACTTTACTGCTATTTACTTTATAGCTGCTCTTTTTTCAGCATAGAAACTCCAAAATCTAGACTTTTTTTTCTGTTGTGTAAGAAATAATTGATTGTTAATGTAATATCACACTGGATGCTGTGCTGCCTGCCAATCTGTGAAGAATAGTTTACAGTGCGCCACCTGTTGTAGGTGTAAACGGGAATGGCGACATTTTACCACCTGAGATACAAACGTATCCAAGTGAATAATAAGAAAATAAATAAAAATCTACATGAGTTGCCACGGAAAAGAATCGTGATGTAATAACCGAATCAAACCAAATTTTTCCAACATCTCTAGTATGCAGTTGGTTAACATGGTTGGAGGTAGCTTAGATAGGGGAAGCTTAACGTTTAAGCTGTTGGACGACTGATTGGAAGGTCCCAGGTTCCAACCTCAGCACCACCATCACTGTTGGGGCCCTTGAGCGAGGCCCCTAACCATCGGCTGCTCATGAGATAAAAATGTGAGTCTCTAAGGGCTTCTGCTAAATATGCCGTAAATGTAACGTTAAGCTCGAACGGATAGCTAGCTACTTAAACATGCTAACAAACTTTGGTTTGACAAAACCGCGTGTTTAAATGAAACCATTTCGAAATCAAGATCAACCCTGAACGAACTGAGGACTTTGTTTAGTCTTAAAGTTCAAACCTGTTTCGAAAAAAATGTCTAACATGACTGTGACTTTAACCCGACTCTGTAATATAGTGGTGGTTTATCTCAGTAGGGACCCTGAGGGCAAAAAAATAACGCACCACAATGTTATGCATCATAATTTCACTATTAGCGTCGAGCTTAATTAACGGCTTCGGTGTCGTTTAATAAAGATGAAGCCGTGACCCGTATCGGTGGAGAAACATTTCAGCAGGAATGTCGAAGTTTCGACGTGTTGTTGGCTCAGTCTGTGTAGCACCTCCGTGTTACGTCTCCACCGTCTCAGCTGCCTCTGGAATGTTCCACTGGGACATTAAATTTCCCAGCGGTCTGAACGTCCGTCCTCTCCACTAGTGCGTAGTGAGAACCTCGTCTCTCGGTGTGTGGCCGTGTCTGTGTCTGTGCGTCACCTTCAGACCACTGAGAATTTTAAAACCCCAGTTCTAATGTCCAATTGCATGTCCTCATGGTGTGTTTCTGAGTGTCCCCACCAAAAAAAGAAAACATGCATGAGTCACTTGTCTGTTTTTTTTGTTTTTGTTTTTTATTATAACGTCTGACATTTCCATTGAGAAACCAGCGTCATTTCACGGGCGTAGTTAGGAACAGCCCGTCCCGGTCACACCATTATGTCATCAGTGACGTCTGCATCGCACATTAACCCAGGGTCATCTACTGTATGTACAGAGACCAGAGCAGCTCTTCCCGTGAAAACCTTCAAAATGCCGGCCAGATTCTGAAAGAAAAGAAAAAAAGAAGGGGAAAAAAACGTATTGAAGTACTTTAGCAGCACCCCAGTATTCATGCTCATTATTCTGGCGCCTCCTAGTGGACCCAGTACAAAAAAAACATTTATATTCTTAGGACTGCAGGAAATGTGAATCATATTTACGCAGCCTGATGAATAATATATTATTAGATCATATTCTACAAGAGGTATTACTAAGAAGTTACCAAGAAGACTTTTTTATTGTCAGTTTCCATCACACTGATTTTTATGACATCACCATTTACGCAGATGATATTAATAATAATAATAATAATAATCTGCCAACAAGATTGAGGCTAGTGTTAAGTTTAATGCTGTATTCCATTGTACTGTAATCACTTAAAAAGTCACGCAGGATCCGCCGCCCTCTTGACTAAAGAGTTTGGAAGTGAAGGTGTAACGTTCGAGACGTTTTCAGCACTTGATACTCTGATTGGACATTTAAAAGTTCAGTGGGCGTTACTCAGGCCCTCGTCCATCACTCATCAGATTTGTTGATGTTTCATATATTTCACCCGCTTTGACTTCCTTCTCACTGTACAATGGGATGCAGCATGACTCCATGTTGTTATGGAGCGCTCAGACGCTCATAGTGGAGGAAATCACGATTTCCCGCTTCGAAAAGAGTTTTGACGAGCGACTCGAGCGGATCAGGTAGATGAGCAGGCAGAGGCTGGCGAGGCCAGCCGAGGCGGCTCTAACTGGCTGTTCCCCTATTCCCCTCAGAGGAGACAGGAGGAGGAGTACTACACCCGCCTGGAGGCGGAGAGGCGCCGGCAGCACGAGGAAGCCGAGCGCAAGCTGCTGACGCCAGACGATCCTGGTCTGTACAGACCTCCGCTCCCACGGGACTACCAGCCCCCCCCTCCCGCCACTAACACCAACACCACCACCAACACCACCAACCCTCCTCCGACCCCGCCTCAGAGAAACACCTCGTACCTCAAAACCCAGGTCGTCTCCCCCGACACCTTATACACTGCCAAGTTTGTCTCGTACAATGACGAGGAGGAGGAGGAGGAGGATGGGGAGGAGGATGATGCAGGCTTAGCAGGTCAGGTTAAGCTCTCAGCTACGCGGAAGTCCTACGGCGACCTTGTTCCCGCCCAAAAGCCCGCGCCGCCGCCCGCTGTGCGCAAGCCACGCCCCGTCTCCGACGGCATCTTTCTGTCCAGCTCCTTCCAGCTGCCTGCAGACGCCAATGCCAACAGTACTGCGCCCAAACCGGGGCAAGCCCCTCCCCCTCCCACCAAACCCAAAGGTAGAGACGCCACGGAGAGATGAGGGGCCACATGCGCGCCCACACCTCCTCCGTTCTTATTAGTGCATTCCCGTTCATGTTTGTTTTTGTTTTTTTTTTCCTGTTTCTCTTTCCCAGACGAGATGTAATTATCTCAATAAGTTCTTCCTCCTCTTTATGTCAATTCCGTAGACCTCCTTTATAGTCACCTCCTTTATTTTCGTCTTTCTCGTTTCCTCGTCCCACCTTCGGCAGAAAATCTGATTAAAAATTAGCTGGGGTTTTTTTTGTTTTGTTTTTGATCATCTACCCAAATTTCCTCTTGACCTCCCAAATTCCTCTTCCTCCAATCATCCTGGCGGTAAAAGCGATCGATAAATTCCCAGTGATTCACCCTGTGTTCTAAATTCACTCCGGAGTACTGTTGGTTTTGCTGGCCGTCCCATGTGTGTGTGTGCGTGTGTGTGTGTATGCGTGTGAGTGTGTATGAGCGTGTGTGTGGTTTGCTTCGGGGAAGGCTCACGCCTCCGCAGACTCCTGCTCGACCGCTATCGGCTTAGCGGAATGAGACACTCGCTTCTTGTCACTGGCTGTGTTTCGGATGCACCGGAGGAAGCCGCCCTCCACAGACTACTTCTGCACACTTGGCAAAGGGGGAAATGATCTGTCGAATGAGGCACACACACACACACACACTTGGCTGTTTAAAGATGCATTTGACTCTCAATTGGATAAACATGAAGTACAGCGGTACCTCGGCATACGAGCGATCTCGCCTTGTGAATTTCCGGTTTAGGAACTGAAATTTTGCTCGGCATACAAAGCGTTTTTTGTCATATGAGCGACCGAGCCAGTTGCGCGCACATCCCGTAACTGATTGTTGTAACTTGTTTGCGTCAAAAGCGAGTTTACACTTTTTTGTGTTTTTTTTTTTTTTCTCTTTTGCATTTTGCGCAAGATTTGGTGAAGACATGCGTAGCACCGCGTGTAGCAAGAATGTTATCAAGGACGGTAGCAAGAAGAAAAGGGAGCCACTTTTAATTTGGTTTTTAAGGCAGCCGGTGCTGAGAGGAATCATTAATAAAGGTTAAGTGATGTTTTTTTTACAAATATATGATTTTAGTGTTGGAAATCAGTAATATTGGTAATATTTTTGGGCGGCTGGAACGGATTACCTGAGTTTACATTATATCCTTTGGGAAATTGCGCTTCATGATACAAACTCGCCTCCGAAACTGATTAAATCATATTCCGAAGTACCGCTGTACACAGAAATTAATCCCTGATTAAGATTTATTAATATGGCCTTGAACTGCTGGGGAAAGTTAAGGGATATTTTTTATTATCAGATCTGTGCAAAAAAAATACAGCAACAGGTTTAAGCAGCCACCAAACCAAAAACGTTGCATCCCGGATTAACACAGATGCCCAGTGTATTTGACCTTGCATGCAACTTCATATTTGCTCCCCCTCCATCCACCCAAGTGGGACCTGCTGCGATCTGAAGTGCCATTTGTTTCTAATGACGGGAACAAATCACTAACCTCGCTTCTTGATCCAACAAATAAATAATGAAACCGTTCCCGCTGTGGCAGCATCGTTCCCCGCTCAGACTGACCAGATTAATCCCTGCTGCGTATCCGTCGCCGGTTTCTGCCCGCTTGTGCTTTGCTCAGCTCGCTTCTGCTCTGCTCTTCTAAATCTCCGTCTGCAGCACTGCTCTTGCTCTGTCTGTCTGTCTGTCTGTCTCTGCCCTGTCTGGCTGTCCTGTCTTGTCTCCGTGTGTCTGTCGCATCATCACTGTGCATATCGTCCTCCTCCTTCTGTCTCCGGAGCCAGCAGAGCTTCAGGTGATCTCTCAGCACCTGAGGCTCCGGTCTCTGCTCATCATCCTCTACCCCGCTGCTGGTGGCAAGACCACGGAGCTGAGCCACTGTCTAAACTTTAACTAAACTTTAGCTCCATGACTTGACTTACACCATCAGCGGAAATGAGTTACTGGTTCACTGGTGCGTTAGTGTGTTTGTGTCTGATCCAGTCACCCTCTCTCTCTCTCTCTCTCAATCCATTACATCATCCAACAACCTCAACATGCATTTGGATGGAGGTTGTGACATCACAACCACCATGAAGAGTAAGATCGATATCCAAAAGGTTGTAGGTTTATAGAGACACTGCCTTCCTCGTCCTGGCCGAGAGACAAACACACGGATGCCTGAGCCTGCTAGATGATGCCGCGAGCAGGTCAGAGGTGGAGGTCACTGTGAAGCGGCTAGTGGCGTATTAGCCTGTTAGCGGCATTGCTAAAGGCTTGGATTTCTGTAGCGTCTTCAGAGAGAAACAGCAGC
The DNA here is from genome assembly GCA_030522415.1 of Channallabes apus. Classification (NCBI taxonomy): domain Eukaryota; kingdom Metazoa; phylum Chordata; class Actinopteri; order Siluriformes; family Clariidae; genus Channallabes; species Channallabes apus. The sequence continues at coordinate 5,960,782 of CM060128.1, read as the reverse complement.
GGGGACGCACCAATCCAATACTGAGAATTGAGAGTTTTTAAAAAAGTAATTAATTAATAAATGAAAGAATTATCACATAAATGATCGTTATTGGTGAAAATAATCAGATTTAGTCTTAAAAATTAAGAAAATAATTTTAGGTTTAGAGGCTTAAATGTTTTTTATCTTGACCACAAACACTACAAGCCATGATGTGAGCATGCCAGTCCAGTAGGTGGCGATAAAGTGCTTTCAAGAGTTTCAAGTTTTTCTTTAAAAAAAAAAATTTTCTAGCAAATCAAAATGCTGTTTTTGAGTGAACTAAAGGTAGTGTAAAAAAAGAAATTACATTACATATAAATGTAATAAAGAAACCAGCTGCGCATCGTGTTAAATAACATTTGATTTCCAGGAACTTCGAGTCGTCTCTGATAATGAATTCACAAACCAGAAACCAATGTAGTTGATTCCCGAACAGATTTTTTAAATCTCGGTTGTACGAATCAAATCCACATGAAAGGTGTGCGAAATTATTTAATAATTGATTCAAATGTATACAGTTCTGGGGAAAAAAATAAGAGAGCACTGCAAAATAACTTTTTTTTTTTTTTTTTTACTTTTAAAAAAACTAAGTTTTTGACCATGTGTATGACCAGTTTAGTTTAATTTTTTTGTGAACTGCTGACAATATTTATCCTAAATGTAAAATATAGCTATAGTTATTTAGAGTATATATTTAAAAGAACTGACATCATCGCATCACATCAAAGTAACCCAAGATCATGCAGCATCTGCAGAGCGTTAATAACTCGGGTAAAACAAAATGCTAATAATTTGTGAACACTTTGTGTTAATGTTTTGGCTAAATAACATTAAGAAATCAGTATATGGTGGAACAATAACCCCGATTTGCAATCACAGCTTTCGTGTGTTTTGGCTCTCCACTAGTTTTTCACATTGCTGTTGGGTTCAAGGTGTTAAAGTAACGCGTTAAAGTACTCGGATTACTTTTTTGATGTAACAAGTAATCTAACCCGTTGGGTTCGCCATTTAAGTACTGAGTTACTTAGTTATATTTTAAAAAAATGTTATCCGTTATTCAGACAATTTATGAGCCAGACAGCAGTCATTCCGTTAGCGTGTGTGTGAGAAAGTCGTCCTACAAGACTAATGACTTTTTAATTAAAAAGTAACGTCCCCCGACACTGCTGTTGGGTAACTTTATACCACTCTTTTTGCCAACAAAACAAAACACAACACCTCCGCTTTGCTTGTTGGTTTGTGACCCTCCATCTTCCTCTTGATGGCATTCCAGAAGTTTTCTGGAGTAAACTGCAGTGATCGCTTACTTTTTTTCCCATAGCTGTACAGTATATGCACCTTAATAGTGATTTAAGACAGAATTGAAAAAAAAAACATTATCATGATCATTATCATCATGTGGGTTTAGGACATCACTCCGTGTCCAATAAGAAGAAGAACCTGAGAGGAACCGTGTCCCAGCCAGTCTCTTCCTGCTTCACCTTGGATTAGACTCTTTATATTTGTTGACCAACACTACACAACAGTGTGAAGTAACTGTATAAGCTGTTAATACTGAAGGGGTGAAGGGCTGATGACAAGCTGCTGATGTTTGAATAAATAATATATTTGTCGTTTGTTGTGCAACAAGTATAAATAAAAACGTGTACTTAATACTAGAACATCTGTACATAAAAGAGGCGAGGTATCAAATACTTATCATTTTTAAAAATCAGTCATTTATTGTGCACACGTTTTTATTTATTCTAGAAGACCTGTAGACCAATCACATGCAGTAGGTGGACAACCAGACTGCTCATTACCGTCGCACTCACCGCCGTGGAAACGCGGCAGCAGGCAAAATAAGCCAGTAGCATTTCAAAATAATTCGTGAAATGACCGCCAGGTGGCGCAAATTGACATTTTCCGTCGTCTCGGTTTTTAAATATATTCAGAGCTTAAGTCATAATAAAGTCATAAGAATATGTTGTAGCGAAGAAATACTACAATTATGATAATTTACACATCCAAGTACTGTGTCCAACAAACATGAAAAACTATAAATATAAAAAAATATGAGTTAGAAAAAAAATTTCAGAGATTTGTGCAAAATAATATTTATGCAATATAATTACAGGCTCTGGATTCGTTTTTCGTTTGCAGTATAAACCAAAATACATCTTACTATTTTTGAGAGATTTGTGGTAAAAAAAAATCTAAAAAAAAAAAAAATTCAGATATTTGTCTGTACAAAATAATATTTATGCAATATAATCACAGGCTCTTGATTCGTTATTCGTTTGCAATATAATATGTAGCTTTAAATAACTTTAAATCGTATCATATTAGAGATTATTTGACGGCAGGATTGGTGCAGCCCTGTTTCTACTCTACTTTAAGGTGAGAGTTGTAAGTTAACAGTTGACGTAAACACTAGGTGAAAACGAGCAGCACTTTGACCTCCACTGAAGACCAGCGATCTTGAGTGACCGTGCTTGAGAACGTTCAGTACTAACCCTGACGGCCGTGTCCAGCTGCTCGGCTTCCGGTCTGTGGGAAATGCGGCTCCATGAACATCTACCGAAAGCTGCTGGGTTACTGGGTTAATTACAGATTAATTAAATCCCGTCTTCATTTATACATATAATTACAGTATAAATTGTATTAGTGTGATTTAGGACCTAGCAGCTTTTGGAAGACGTTTCAAACACTGCACATGTGGTCGTTCGCCTGGTCCTGATGTGACGTTTGCTCTGAAAATGTAACGTTTTCTGTATATTTTTTTCTTTTCACCAAATTAACAAACAGGGTATAATTCGTACACTGGAAACACGCCGGGCGTGGTAGGAGACGTTTTCAAGGAGAAATGGACTAAAGGGTGAGTAGCCCTTGTTTATTCGCAAACGTTAAACATCGTGTCTCTGCAGGTTGTTCAAACATCACTCCTGTAATTATGAACTGTTTTCACTTGCGCGTAATAATATAATAATTGTTTATACGGGTTTTAAGTTTACACACATTTCTTTGTCACATCTGCACATTAATCAGACATTCGCGAGTTATTTTCATTCAAGTTCAACCTACTTTTTGTGAATATTGAATGTCCGTCAACTCAATTCTGTTTTAAATTTTTCGTGCCATATTTTTAATAACATGTCACAAAGCAGCTTTTTAACTAAAAAAATATATATATATATTTTCAAAGATAAATTGAATGTAGAAAGTTTCATAGATTTATAAAAGTATCAGTTGATCAGTAATTGAGGTTTCATGTTTTTCCACAACTGCAAGTTATCACATTTTAAACAGTTTTTAGTTTTGTTTTTCATGTTTGTTTTTGCACTACTGTAACTACACTCAATTGTAATTATTTAAAATCTTATAACTCAAGTTTTTTCCTATGGCTGCAAATCTTTTAAGTAATCAATAATTACAGTTTTGTGGTTGTAACTTAATTAGCTTCCTATTATAGAGATCTATTATAAACTCTTATTTATTTAATTAACTTTTATTTAACTTATAATTAATCTTTTTTTTTTTTGTGAAATCTCCATTAAATTGAGTTAATATTAATCAACTACACCTTTTTAAACATTGGATGTGACTTAATTGCCACTTTCTTGTCTGTTTAATTGCGAGTTCTCATGTAGCTGTTCTTCTCCAGGTTGAGCGATTTAATGTTTTTGTAAACTGGGAGTTTTTAATCATGGGAATTAGTATCACATAATTGTGACTTTTTTTTATTCCGTAGTTGTAAAGTTTTTTTAGTTTTTTACTCAATCTTTTTTTTATTATTATTATTTTATTCTTTTTATTGCTTCAGTGGACCGGATCAGGAGAACACGATAGGCGGAGCGCCGGAGAATCTCACGTTTAAGGAGCGTCAGAGACTTTTCTCGCAGGGAAAAGAGGTTTCCAACAAGGTGAAGGCCTCACGCAAGCTCATGGAGCTGGAGAACGAACTGAATACCAAACAGTAGCCAAGAGCTTTGTAGCGGGACTCGACACTAATCCCTGACCCCTGACCCCTGACCCCAGCACTGGAACGAGAGCGAGAAAGAGAGATTCAACCGGAGCTTCCCTTATATTCTTTTTTTATTATTCTTTTTTTTTTCATAACTTTTTGTTTATTTTCCAAATTCATTTTGATTTGTGTGACATAACTGGACCAGTAAGTATAATTTTAGCGTCGAGAGACAATACTGTGTGATTTCTGATTTATTTTTTCCCTCCAGCGTATCAGATATATAATAAAGCACTGTACAAATGTTTTAATAATATTAATGTTGAATTTGAAAATGGCATATTTTTGGTTTATGAAAATGTTAAATCTGAAAAGAAAAAAAAAAGCCACACGCTCTCTTCATATTTTATTTTTTTAAATATCACTGATTGTAATGTGGGACGTTTTACGGTGGTGTTTTATCTGCAAACTTCCACACTTTTCACGTTTTTTTTTTTTTTAAACCGTCTGATTAGGACCAGTTTCCTGTCTCCCAGTATAGAACTGTAAAAGCGCAGAGGCCGTTACAGATCACTCGGTCCGACTCTGTGGACATTTGAAGACGTAGACAGAGTCGACAGATCTCGTCGAGCGTAGTACAGCAGTAGGTCCTCCTCCGGGAAGTGAGGAGGACGTTTGTGTTGTTTGAGGGAACGTTTCAGTTTTATATTGTTCTATTATAATAGTTTTCTATTTTCCCGCTTTTAGTTTTTTATTAGTAGGTAACGGCTGTGATTGAAGTGACGGGGTGTGAGAGCTGAACTGAGGATAAAGACGTAATATACAGTGAAGAAGTGAAACACAGAAGCCTTGCTGTTGCAGGTGTTTGTTCGAACCGTACCCCCCCCCCCCCCCCCTCAGACCCGCCCCTGATGTTCGAACGTGATTCTACTAAGTTTATTTTCATTTCCAAGGCCACAGTATTGAAGTTCAAGTTTGTGGTTGTGTATCTCTGTTAACACTCTTGGCTTACTGGTGTACGTGTAAATTATTTTTCTTCTTCCCCCAGGAAAACACGAACTTTGTAAATTGACCCAGTACATACTGTAACACTACCGTCTCGATATTCTTTCAGCTTTTATTTCTGCTTCGGAAATATAAACTGACGTGTATACACACTCATACGTTTATCACTCTAGGTTCAGGAAGAGTTTATTTGATTTCATTTTAATGGTTGTTACATGTTAGGCTTTTGTAAATCATAAATAAATTCAGATTTTACAACAAAAACACTGTGCTGTCGGTATGTAATCTTGAGTTCTACACTTGTGTACGGAATGAAATCTTTCAAGGCATGCGGCTTGGAGGAAAATCATCATCATCATCATCACTACATTTCTACAGTTTAACTAACGAACCATCCACTTTTTATCCACTGATACTTGTTGATTTCATGATGTGAGACGAGACATCCATAAAAGTTATAAACAACTGGCAACGTTTTTATGTTACAAAACCACCACGACCCCACACCATCCTAAAAACATTACAAAAAAAACTCCTTACTAAAGCTCTGACACTGGAGACTCCGTCCATAACCGTTACACATCTTACAGAAAATGTCACCACGTTCCTGCCTGAGCCGTTTCTATGGCAACTTCTGACCACTCAGAATCCAGATGTGGTCCTGGCTGTGGTATAAGCCATTATCCATCTTTAGGTTTATACTGTACGGTGTAGCCTAAAGTATTGCTACCAGGAAGGTGTTCAAGTCAAAACGGGACTTTTGATTGCGCAGAGTAACCGAACACACTTATCGGAGAAACTACATATCCCTTTATTTCTCTATATAAAGCCCTGCTACACTCATGCACTTATCCCGGTGCTACAATAGTGCTTGGACACCATCAAGGTAAAAAAAAAATAAATATGTCCCAGTACGCCAGTGCCAGTATCGGACTCTGCAGGTCTAATTTGAAATGCTGGCCTCCCAGGAACTCCTTTAATAGCACAAAGTGGTGCAGTGAGCAATATGAGGTCTTGAATCGTCCTGCAAAAAAAATTAAAAAATTTGGTGATCAAAGTATTTTTTTCCATTAATGGAGTTCCTGGGAGGCCAGCATGATCATGGCTTTACTTGGAAAACCTTCTACCTTGATGGTATCCAAGCACTAGTGAAACACTGGATTAAGTGCATAGTGTAGCAGGGCTTTACTGTATATAGAGACATAAAGAGAGATTTTATTCATATAACCATCTTCTGTTATTCTGCACAATAAAAAGTCCTGCTACAGGACTATATACAAGTATAAGGGTGTTTGACTTGAACACCCTTATACTTGTATAAACTTTTATTTTATTTTTTTTATGTCAGAATGAGAGGGACCTTCCTAATGCTGATGGTGACATGAGGGTGATATTCTTTATGCCAGACCCAAGATGGATTTAAAACTAAGAAGAAGAGGGATGTTCGTTAAGCTGATGTAATACCCGAGCCAGGTGTCGACATGAGGGTGATGGAACATCTTTCAGGCTGGATGATCTTTCATGATTGAACGTCCTGAAAAATCCATGAAAAACTGTCATGTCTAAATCATCTAGAACGGGCCTTAATAAATGTCCGTCTAGCCTCGTCATGTGACCTGTAGCCTTATATGGAGGCGAACTGCCTGATCCAGCCTATAGTGAAGTGTCAGTTATACAGCATTCCTCCTCCTGTACAGTAAAAACAGAAACCACACACACAAATAAAAAACAGATTGATGATGCTTGAGCATGGCTGAGATTATACAGTGTTTGGAAACAAATGTTGTCATGGAGACCGGTTGTGTTTTCACAGACACACCCTGAGTTATGGTCTGTATTCGCATGGGTGTACACCTGTGGTGCGGACAGAAGGATTTGGTTTGTGTTCATAGTGAACCGGCTTCAGGACAGTGAAGAGTAATGATCAGACCAACCGAGCTCGGAGAGACCTACTGTAGTAGTAACAAAATTATTAATAATATATAAAATAATTAATCACCTAATAAATCATTTATCTAATGTATATCATAAAGAGAGTCAGTAGACATTTTTCTTTTTGGTGTCCATAATTTTGATGCCATGTTATAAATTTATCATTTTAAAAATAATTTAGATAGATTTAATTGTAATTAGTGTGGGATAGAGAAAGTGGGGCGGGGCTTCCAGAAAGTCAGTTAATATCAGAAAGTTTGCAGGATCTCTGTAACTGTCGATCAATCTTGATTCATAATGCACATTGCTATTGTTTGGAGGAAGATGGTATTTCTGATGGAGAACGCGTACAGAGGCCTGTGATGGTGAAACACTTCACTGCTGTTTGTGTCCCACTTGTTCAGACAGCAGTGTTTGTTGTGAGGTGCTGCTGAAACTCCAGTACGGCCCTCTCCTGCTCCGGCGTCTCGATGGATCCCGGGCGAAGATTCCGGATGGTTTTGATCGCGTCCTCTCCTGAGAGGTTTCTCGTCTTCGCCAAGTAGCAGGCCAGCATGGTCCCTGTGCGGCCGAGGCCGTGCTTACAGTGCACCGCAACCGCCTGAGGAACACACACACACACACAGCTGATCTGGAACGGAAATATTTGATCTATCCAGATAACTCGCATTACAACAGTCACATCAAAACATCATCCAGATGATGAATATATAAGTAAGTGTAGGGTGAGTTTAAGAAAATAACGAGCTGAAACATTTAATCAACTGTAATCTGTTTGATACGGTGAATATTGATAAAGTGGGACACATACAGTAATACTGATCCTCTGTATCTTCATCCATGATTTTTAATTGTAAAGTAGATTTTAAACTTTTTCTAAAGGTGTGTTGTGAAGTGTGAAAAACAAAAAAAAACAGGTCCCAACATTCACCCTGTAGTTTACACCATGGGTCTGAGTGACGAGAATTGGCATTGGACTTGTATGAAATGCAAAAATTACACAATTTTCATACAGAACTTGTAAGTTTATTAACTTAATAAATTACATGGTCTGATCTTTATCAACACTAAACCATTTTCTTACTTTTTTTTTTCATCTTTATTTATCGACAGTATCGATCAGACAGCACAAATAAATCGCATATTAAAATGTATTACTAGAATTCATAAAAAACCTACAGCAAAAAACGTGTAAATGTTGAGTGATTCAAAACTAAATGATTCAACTCTGATGTCACAGTGGCTTATTGTCGATTATGATGAACTGACATTTAAAGCAGATCTCCTTTCCATTCCCCAGAATAATCATGATGCTATTTTAGGAAAACCTCACACGACGTTTATTTGTTACAGAACAACAGAGATGTCATACGCTATCTGATTTTAGTTATGTTGGAGAGACGGGTGCGTTTCTGCTTTCACTTAGCGGTTTCAGTAAACTTGTTATTACTATCAGAGCTGCTTGTCCTGTAAGTGGTGATCTATAGCGCTTGTATGCTGTATGGGGTGACGGGGGGCCTGGTGCCTATTTCAGGAAACTCAGGGCACGAGACGGATATAGGGCAAACATACCACAAGGCACAAACTCACACACACTATACGGACAATCTGGGAACATTAATAAACCAGAGACACGGTTATAGAAAATCAAATCTCTTTTGACCAACCAGAATAGAGAATTCAATACAGCTATGATGTAATACAAGAGGGTTATGTTAATTAGTGTTAGTTCAATAAAGGATTAAATGTTAACATTTTACTATAGCCGTGTGTGTATGTGTGTGTGAGTGTGTGTTATAGTCTCACCTGTCCTGTGCTGGCATGCTCAGTAAGAGACATAAAGGTCTGGATCTGACCCAGACTGGGCGGAGTGAAGTCCTTCATTGCGATGTGGTGTAGTGTGAGATCCGGACAGCTCTCATAACCCGGGGGTTTGGATTCACACAGACACACCAGGTGTTTAATCCCGTTGTTCAGTAGGAAGCGGTAATGAGCTGTGCTGCAGGGCCAGGCCAAACCCGCCACCTTATTAACCTCCACCCAGGAGAAGTTCGGTGGGGTGCAGGACGTCTCCTCCATGTCCGTCTGTCGTCTCTCTCTCTCTCTCTCTCTCTCTCTCTGCTGAACACTGTCCCACTCTCCACACTCCCACGTGTGTCTCACTTCCTTAGAGAACAAAGGGCAAACATTTCCTCGTTTATCCAGTTAAATGTAAGAGCAGGTGAGTCATGGGGAGTCCGGATCTTTTCACCGAGTCAGACTGTTTACCTCAAGAGTTCACCAAAAGAGTCGACTCATTCACCACCCACATGCTACTTAATTTTTTTGAGCAGTGTATATATATATATATATATATATATATACTCAGCAAAAAAGAAACGTCCTCTGACTTTCAACTGTTTTTACTTTCAGTAAACTTAATGTGTAAATATTTGTATGAACACTAAAAGAGTCGACACCATAAGACATAAAGTAAAAATGTTCCACAATGTGTCCCTGAATGAAGGGAGGCTCAAAATCAGTCAGTAGCAGTCAGTATCTGGTGGCCACCAGCTGCTTGAAGTACTGCAGTGCATCTCCTCCTCATGGACTGGACCAGATTTGTCAGTTCTTGCTGTGAGATGGAGGGATTGTGTGTTCCTGGTGTGACTCGGGCAGTTGTTGTGGCCATCCTGTACCTGTCACGCAGGTGTGATATTCGGATGTACCCATCCTGTGCAGGTGTTGTTACACGTGGTCTTCCACTGCGAGGATGATCAGCTGTCCTTCCTGTCTCCCTGTAGCGCCGTCTTAGGCGTCTCACAGTGCGGACATGGCGATTTATTGCCCTGTAGCCACATCAGCAGTCCTCTTGTCCCCCTGCAGCATGCCTAATGCACGTTCACGCAGATGAGCAGCGACCCTGGGTGTCTTTCTTTGGGTGTTTTTTGGGTCGGTAGACGAGTCTCTTTAGTGTCCTGCGTTTTTACAACTGTGACCTTAAATGCCTACTTTCTGTAAGCTGTTAAGATCTTAACGACCATTCCACAGGTGCATGTTAATTAATTGATTATGGTTAATTGAACATGCATGGAAAACATTGTTTAAACCCTTTACAATGAAGATCTGTAAAGTTATTTTGGATTTTTACAACATTATTGTTGAAATACACAGTCCTGAAAAAGGGACGTTTCTTATTTTGCTGAGTTTATATATATATATATATATATATATATATATATATATATATATATATATATATATATATACACACACACACACACACAATGTTTGGGAATTGAACACAGACCCTGGAGGTTCTGCAGAAATTAACACTAAATAAAAGATTTACACAAACACACACAGATAAGATGCTGTAATAATGAACCTGTTCCACTTTACAGCTCAGATCTTCCCCTTAGCTACAGAACACACGGTCAGGTGCCACATGGACACTCTGGTGAAAAACCCAGCCGGAACATCTGACCACGTCATAGCGCCATCTAGCGACCGCGTCTAGTAACCAATAGGAACAGTGGACGACGCGACGCGCGCGCGCTCTTTTCCACAGTCAAACACACGCGCAGCAAACGGTTTACATTTACGGGGGGAAATGACGTAATTATTTAAATCGAACAAAGTTTTTTTTTAATCCTCAGGAGATAAAAGCTTCTTATTTTCTTTAAACATGACAAAAAGTACGTTATTTAAAACACACGACGGTTGATTATTTCCCCCCTCCCCCCACCACCACACAACAGGTGCTTTGTATAAAAAAAAATATATATATATATATATATATAGTATTTCTTAGAAAGAGAGACAGAAGTGAAAGTACTGGTTTCTGATGTGGAACTGCGAGCAGGTGTGTGTGTGTGTGTGTGTGTGTGTTGCAGCTGGATTTCTAAAGCTGTAAAAATGTCCAACTTCTGAAAAGTATAATCATGACTTATGCACTCAATATTTCCTGTACTGTAAACCCTTTTTGTAGCTGATCTCATGAAATATTGGATATTTTGAGATACTGGATTTTTGATTTACATGAGCTCTAAGCCATGCATTGAAAATTTAAATTAAATAAGGCCTAAAATATTTCACATTATTTGTATTGAATCTAAAATATCTGAGATAAAATTTTTGTAAATTAAATTATGAACCTTTTCACACAGATATACACATTTTGTGAGGTACACTGACTGTATGGCTGTGGCCAAAGGTTTTGAGAATGACACAAATATTAATTTTCACAGAGTTTAACGCTTCAGTGTTTTAAGATCTTTTTGTCAGATGTTACTGTGGTATACTTAAATATAATTACAAGTATTTTCACAAGTGCTTTAATGTACTATAAGTGCTCTCACATTCCTATAGTTTAAGAAAGACAGCAAAGAAGCCATATCGCTCGAGGAAAAAACATCAGAGACGGACAGATATTCTGCAGAAGTGACAGGGATTGGACTGCTGTGGACTGGGATGGAATCATTTTATCTGATGAATCCCCTTTTCGATTGTTTGGGGCTTTGTCCAGAGAAGAAAAGGTGAATGCCACCATCAGACCTGTGTCATGCCAACAGTAACGCATCCTGAGATCATTAATGTGTGAGGTTGCTTTTCCACCACGGGTGTGGGCTTACGCTCAATTTTGCCTAAGAACACAGCATCCTCAGAGAGTAACTTGATCCCAACCATCCAAGAACAGTTTGGTTTGGAACGATGCCTTTTCCAGTATTTTGAGTATCATAAGGCAAAAGTGTTAATTACAGTACAGTAAGTGTCTCAGGGAACAAAACATCGAATATTTTGGGTCCATGTCCAGGAAACTCCCCAGACCTTAAACTTTGAGAACTTGTGGTCCAAAGAGGCAGGTGGACAAACCAAAACCCACAAATTCAGACAAACTCCACGCATTGATTATGTAAGAATGGGCTGCGTCATCACTCAGGAAGTTGATTGACAGCACGCCGGGCGAACTGCAGAAGTCTTGAAAAAAGAAGGGTCAACACTGCAAACATTGACTCTTTGCATAAACTTAATGTAATTGACAATAAAAGCCTTTGGCACGCGTGATTATACTTCAGTAGACCAGAGTAACATCTGACACAAAGATCAAAAATCACTGAAGCAGAAAATAAATGTTTGTGTCATTCTCAGAAGTTTTGGTCACGATGGTACTTCAGTGGTATCTGACTGAACCAGTTGTGGATCGAAGTGAAGGGCCATCTGTACCAAAAATGCCAGGAATTATATTTTTTTTCCATCGCAGCCCTGCACTCCAGTCTCAAAGCCAGGCCTGGATGTTGCAATGTTACGTAACTAACCAGGTGAGATTGTAAAAAAAAGTCCTGTGAAGTGCATTAAGATTAAACAGACATTTAAGTGTTTTATGGTTTATTTTTTTCTATGTTGTGGATGCAATGTAAAATGTATGTATATTATTTAATCTGTACCAAAATCAACTTTTTACAAAATCTAGGCATTTGGTTGGTGGAAGTTACAGTTTGTATATTTCACAAGACAAAAAAAAATTGCAGAACAGTAGCAATACAGATTAATCCTGATGTTGATCAGATGTGTGTGGATTTAAACCAGCGAATATCCTCTTATCAATCATACACTATTATGATTCATATTTGATTTGCTTTGATTCATTTATTGTATTTAATTTTATTTTATCCTTTTTTAATTTTATCCCATCTGACTGAAGTGCATGACTTCACGTTTTAATCATTCATGTTTAAAATCTTTAAATTGGTTTATTTATTTGACAGGTAAAGACGTTACAAGCGGGTCAGTACGAGGATCAGTCCAAGCAGGAGGATCTCTTTAGCAGCGCTCTTGATTTCAGCTCTGCTTCTTAAACAGCTCCTAGACGGAGCCAGCCTGATCTCAGGAACCCTCGTCATGTTCATCACGTGTTTCTACGAGATAAAGAAGATTGTACGAGTTATTATTATACGTCGCAACAAACAAAAAGATCATGTCTTGCTGGATCATGTGTTTCAGCTTTTTTTTTTTTCTGGTTAATGACTCTCTCTTTTTTGTTTACAGATCCTGTCTGAATAAAAACTCTTACCATGATGTCTGCCGAGTGGATCACAACAGCAAACACAGTAACTCACCTCTATATTTCCAACAAAAGTGATCTGTTGAATCATCTTCAGCATGTGCTGGTACTCCAGGACTGAGCTCGTATTCCACACCTTTGTCACCATCATGTTCATCCAGTTACTGAATAATGGAGAGTTTCAGGTAAACCGTGATGTGATGATCACAAGCAAGGAGACTCTGTCAGAGGAATTACAGTAGGTGTGTTACCTGTGATTAGTGGCTCCCATCTCGGTCATAAGCATCTCTTTGTTGGGGAAGCTGCTACAGAAGCTGACGTTTACAGCGGGGTAGTAGTAGAGAAAAGCCAGGCACATCTCATTATTAGTTCCCAGACCACCCTGTTAACAGAAAGCAGAATAAAGGAATAAATACACCACAGCACTGAGTGTTTCTCAACTTAAACTCAAATTTTGCAAAAGTGCTTTTTTTTCTCATTAAGTCTGGTGATTAATAAACAAATGTAATTTACAGCAAATTATAGCGACTATACAGTAGATTTAAAATATTCCAATTTGTGGTTACTATAACTAGAATGTTATGCTTATAGCTTTTATAGATAACTACTATAGATATAATGTTTATTTATATCTATTATACAGATAGAATGTTTGTGTTTACAGCTATAACATATAGCTACTATATATATGTTAAATTTTCATATTCATAATTACTATGCATAAAATATTTGTTTATAGCTTCTATACAGTAGATGTACAATGTTTGTTTATAGCGACTATAGATAAAATATTTTTGTTCATAGCTCCTATAAATATACAATGTTTGTTTATAGCTACTATAAATCAAACGTTTTTGTTTATACTGTAGCGCCTATGGATATACAGTATAGATGTTTGCTCATAGCTATTGTAGATAAAATGTTTTTATAGCCATCAAAGGTAGTTGTAATATATATATAAGAATAGAAACGGTTATTGACAATTTTTACATTCATAACTACTAAACGTAGCTGCTATAGATGGAATGTTACAGATTATAGCTACTATAGATGTAAAATGTTTGTTTTTATAGTATATAGTTTTGTCACAATCCCACCAAAATTAATTGTAGCTACTAAGAAACAAAAAATAATTGTAATTGTCAGCATGTTGCTGAGGTTCTGACTATCACACTTATTCGGTTATCTGTCTGACAACAGTAACTTTGCTACGTCTTATTTCACATCACATTATCATGTTGCTAGTTATTTTCCTCTAACAGCATGCCCCAAGTGTTTAATTTCTGACATAAAATGTATTATTTTACATAGATTGATTTTAAATGTTTTAAACTGATATGTTCATTGTTACTAAAGTGGACGTGACCAACCCAGGTGAGTCCTTTTCGGTTGTTTGTGTCGTATGTGCATTCCACCAGGAGCTTGTCTCCCTGCAGGAGGAGAAAAGAGGTTTGTATTTAGATTTTTCATCATTATTTAAAATGTTGCACACAAATGAACAGGCAGGACATGTTTCGAGCATTTTCCCACATTAGAGGTCTGAAAAAACTATAAAGAACTTGATACCTACCAACTTAACTGTTTTGGTTTTTCCCAGGTTTGTCACTTGCTGTAATTCGAAATTATAGTGTTCATTCAGCGCGAGGAAATCAATCTGTTCTCCAGCTCTAAAGGACACACAAAGATGTGAACACACACTACTCCATTTCTACTTCTTAGAGGAAAACATACAAACTCTCTGTCCTTTAAATTTCTTTTCTTTCTACTTCTTACAGTAAATGAGGATATGAACCTGTTTTAGCTGGAACAACATGCTAACGTTCTCATGTTTCCACATCTTTTTACAGTTCAGTCAATAAAACCTGTTTTCTACTTTAGCTCATAAGATTTACAGTATATGAGGTTTTCATGTACAGTGGAACCTCGGATTACGAGTAACGCAGTTTACGAGTGTTCCGCAAGACGAGCAAAGATTTTTTATAGATTTTGACTTGAAAAACGAGCAAGTCTTGGTTTACGAGTACCGAGTATCATTTATCACGCATGTGCTTCTTATTTTGATGCAGAGCGTCACGTGATCACAACTGAGGCAACGGTTTTTCTCTCTCTTGTGCTGCGGAATTGTGGGAAATCGTCTCCCCTGGGTCTTAGTGCGCGTCTCTCACTGGTATAATCAACATCCATGCACGCGTGTACTGTTTACTGTAACACTGTGACCACGTGTGTGCGTAAAACATATTTTATTTCGTGTTTGTTAGCGCGCGTGTCTTCTTTGTCTTTCGGCTGTTCCCTTTCAGGGGTCGCCACAGCGAATCATCTGCCTCCATCTAACCCTATCTTCTGCATCCTCTTCTCTCACACCAACTAACTTCATGTCCTCTCTCACTGCATCCATAAATCTCCTCTTTGGTCTTCCTCTAGACCTCCTGCCTGGCAGTTCCAACCTCAGCATCCTTCTACCGATATATTCACCATCTCTCCTCTGAACATGTCCAAACCACCTCAATCTGGCCTCTCTGACTTTATCTCCAAAACATCTAACATGGGTTGTCCCTCTGATGAACTCATTCTTGATCCTATCCATCCTTGTCACTCCCAAAGAGAACCTCAACATCTTCAGCTCTGCTACCTCTAGCTCTGCCTCCTGTCTTTTCTTCAGTGCCACTGTCTCTAAGCCGTAGAGCATTGCTGGTCTCACCACTGTCCTGTACATCTTTCCTTTCATTCTCGCTGATACTCTTTTATCGCACAACACACCTGACACTTTTCTCCACCCATTCCAACCTGCCTGTACTCGTCTCTTCACCTCCTTTGAACACTCTCCGTTGCTCTCGAACGTTGACCCTAAGTACTTAAAATCCTGCACCTTCTTTACCTCTGCTCCCTGTAGCCTCACTGTTCCTCTTGGGTCCCTCTCATTCACACACATGTATTCCGTCTTGCTGCAGCTAACCTTCATTCCTGCTTTCCAGAGCGTACCTCCACCTCTCCAAATTTTCCTCCACCTGTTCCCTTCTCTCGCTACAAAGCACAATGTCATCTGCAAACATCATAGTCCATGGAGACTCCTGTCTAACTTCATCTGTCATCCTGTCCATCACTAGAGCAAACAATAAGGGGCTTAGAGCCGATCCTTGATGCAGACCCACCTCCACCTTGAACTCTTCTGTCACACCTGCAGCACATCTCACCACTGTCTTACAACTCTCATACATGTCCTGCACCACTCTAACATACTTCTCTGCCACTCCAGACTTCCTCATACAACACCACAGCTCCTCTCTCGGCACCCTGTCGTACGCTTTCTCTAAATCTACAAAGACACAATGCAACTCTTTATTACCTTCTCTTTACTTCTCCACCAGCATCCTCAAACCAAATACTGCATCTGATGTACTCTTTCTAGGCATAAAACCATATTGCTGCTCACAAATTCTCACCTCTGCCCTTAACCTAGCTTCCACTACTCTTTCCCACAGCTTCATTGTATGGCTCATTAGCTTTATACCTCTGTAATTGCCACAGCTCTGCACATCTCCCTTGTTCTTAAAAATCGGCACCAATACACTTCTCCTCCATTCCTCTGGAATCCTCTCATTCTCCAAGATCTTGTTAAACAAACTAGTCAGAAACTCTACTGCCACCTCTCCTAAGCACTTCCATACCTCCACAGGTATGTCATCAGGACCAACAGCCTTTCCACTCTTCATCCTCTTCAACGCCCTTCTCACCTCACTTTTACTAATATTTGCTACTTCCTGCTCCACAACAGTCACCTCTTCTACTCTTTGTTCTCTTTCTTTTTCCTCATTCATCAACTCCTCAAAGTATTCCTTCCATCTTCCCATCACCCTCCTGGCATCTGTCAGTACATTTCCATCTCTATCTTTAATCACTCTAACCTGCTGCACATCCTTCCTATCTCTATCTCTTTGCCTCGCCAACCTGTACACCACCTCTCCCTCCTTACTGTCCAGCCTAGCATACAAGTCCTCATATTCTCTTTGTTTGGCCTTTGCCACTTCTACCTTCACCTTACGGTGCATCTCCCTGTACTCCTGTCTACTCTCTTCAGTCCTCTCAGTGTCCCACTTCTTCTTGGCTAGCCTCTTTCCCTGTATACACTCCTGGACTTCCTCATTCCACCACCAAGTCTCCTTGTCCCCTTTTCCCTTACCTGATGATACACCAAGTACCCTCTTACCTGTCTCCCTGATCACATTGGCTGTAGTTGTCCAGTCAACTGGAAGCATCTCCTGACCACCCATAGCTTGTCTCAACTCCTCCCTAAAGACTACACAACATTCTTCCTTTCTCAGCTTCCACCACTTTGTCCTCTGCTCTGCATTTGTCCTCTTCACCTTCCTCACCACCAGGGTTATTTTACACACCACCATTCTGTGTTGTCTGGCTACACTCTCCCCTACCAACACCTTGCAGTCACTGATCTCTTTCAGATTACAACGTCGACACAAGATGTAGTCCACCTGAGTGCTTCTGCCTCCGCTCTTATATGTCACCCTATGTTCCTGCCTCTTCTGGAAGAAAGTATTTACAACTGCCATTTCCATCCTCTTTGCAAAGTCCACCACCATCTGTCCTTCTACATTCCTGTCCTGAAGACCAAACCTGCCCATCACATTTTCATCCCCTCTGTTCCCTTCCCCAACATGTCCATTGAAGTCTGCACCAATCACAACTCTCTCATCTCTGGGGATGCTCTGCATCACTTCATCTAACTCACTCCAGAATTTCTCCTTCTCTTCCAACACACATCCTACCTGTGGAGCATAACCACTAACAACATTGAACATCACACCATCAATTTCCAGCTTCAGACTCATCACCCTATCTGATACTCTCTTCACCTCTAGAACATTCCTAACAAACTCCTCTTTCAGGATAACTCCTACTCCATTTCTTTTCCTATCCACACCATGGTAAAACAACTTGAACCCTGATCCTAAGCTTCTAGCTTTGCTACCTTTCCACCTGGTCTCCTGGACACACAGTATATCCACCTTCCTTCTCTGCATCATATCAACCAACTCTCTTCCCTTCCCTGTCATTCAAGGTCCCTACTTTCACTCCTAAACTCTTGCCTTTCCTCTTCTCTCTCTGCTTTCGCACACACCTTCCTCCTCTCCTTCTTCGACCAACAGTAGCCCAATTTCCACCGGCACCCTGTAGGTCAACAGCACCGGTGGTGGTCGTTGTTAACCCGGGCCGCGACCGATCCGGTATGGAAATGACATTTCTGATTCGCATCATTGATTTGGCAAATGTTTTACGTCGGATGCCCTTCCTGACACAACCCTCTGCATTTATCCAGACTTGGGACTGGCACAAGAAGACACTGGATTGCGCCCCCCCATGGTTGCATTTGTTATGCAATGGTAGCGCGCGTGTACAGAGTTGATTCAGTCGCTCAGATCTAGACTCAGCAACGTTATGGGGCAATAAAATGAGGTCAGCTGACAACCCAAACGTACTGAATGACCAGATTATCACATCCATGAAGTTGTTTTTCCCTGGTACGCCCATATTCCAGGACTGGACACAACACTGCTAAAGGTTATTTAATAAAGCACCTTTTTTGCCCAAGAAGTGAAGCTACTGGTTTATTTAGGGTTTTTTTCCTCTTTACCTGAAATGTCCGACTCGCACCTTCTTTCCTGCCAGGTGTGTGTGCAAGATAGCTGCGAAAACCTGTAGGTCATTTGGTGATTCGGAGAGAGCCTGAAGAATTAAAAATAACACGTTTATCCGCAGAACTTGTGGATTGTGGTGAAGTAATATTTTCTTTGGCATGATATACTGTATAGCGTCTATAAGTGATAACAGTAATTAATTTGCTTCATTAAAGTTCCATAACATTTCATTTAACTACAAGGGGCGTTCGAGCCAAACTGGGACTTTTGATTGCGCAAAATAACAACACAGTTATGAGAGTCATTCACTGATCTACAGCCTTCTTTAAAACGTTTGTACCATTCAAATGTTTTACTGCGACTGAGAGTCTCATAACCGTACTGTGCTTGAAGTCTTCTGTAAATGCCGATCCCTTTTACGTCTCCATTCACCAAAGATTTCATCATAAGTCCCAGTTTGACTTGAACGCCCCTCATATAAATGGATACAAAGTACGAATCTGACCATGACATAAAATTTTTTAAAAAGATGAAGCTGATTTTGTACCTGGGACAATGAGTTGGTGTCACACAGGCCGTAAGTGAGGAAGTCTGTAGCGTTAGGAGGGATCGCGTACCCCAACCCCACTGTGACCATGAGGCCCGTCTGCAGCAGACCGGCATCAAACTTCCTCAGCTGAGCCGTGTAGTAAAAGCGTAAGCCTGAGTTATCAACACGACCTACACACACACACACACACACATGCACATGCACATGCACAAAGGAGAAACATTCTGAGTAGATACAAGTGCAAGAGTCTGGGAAAGAAAATATGAAAGAAAATGTAAATAACAGATAAAAAAAAAAACGATGTACAGTCAGCCATAATCATATGATGTTACTTTTGGTGTTATAATATAAGCCGATATTGAAACTCAAGTATCACTTTAATTAACTAAAATAAAACAGTTCCTGAGTAAAGTCTCTTTATACAACGTTTAAACATTTCTAATTCCAATTAAAGAAAGACATGTTTTTTCAGAATCCAGTGGACTTACAGGATTCAGTATATGATGTGTTTTCACTTGTGTCCATTCCACCATTTGTTGCTGGTGTCATTACTGATACTGGAAACTACATCAGTGCCATAGCTAATGTTATGATATACATTATTTATACTGTAATATTAAGTTAATAAGAGGTAGAAAAATTTACTAATTTAGATCCAGTTGTAATTTTTGCTTTTCCGTTCTTCTGAAGTATTAATGATAACTCAAATATCATGCACCACTTAACTGTGTGTGTATTGAGTACTGTGTAAAAGTCTAGACCCCCCCCCCCCACTCATTTCTTCATATTAAATTAAATAAATTGGAACAGATGTTTTACTGTTATAGGCTGTAAAGTGCCTAATGATAAAATAAAAATAAAAGCTTTTTAAACACTTAACAGCCTCAGCAGCGACCTCATTTCCCCTCTCGTCTGTCCCAACCACTCAGCATTCAGCATCAGGAGTGTAACTAATCACCAGCCTGATCATCTCGCATCATCTGCACCTGTTTCTCACTGGTCATGTACAGGGACCGGATTGAAGAAATGTCACAAACGAGTGAAGTTCTTCAGAAAGCCTGAATAACTATTCCTCAGGACTACATTAAAAATATGGAAATTTGGAATCGAAATATGAAGAAATAACGGTGGGTCAGGACTTTTGCATAGTCAAATACAGTTTGATTTAAAAGAGATCATGTCAGAAGTGAATGTTATTCTTTATTGCACTGAAATACAATCACTGTCCTTCTCCAGCCCTAAGCTAAGCTTTAAATATTTAGTCATTTTTCTGAAAAAAAAAAAAAAAAAAGGAATATTTATAGTTACTTATTGCTTCAAGGTTTTTTTTTCCAATGCTTCTGCACTCAACTCTTAAACATAATTTTTCTTTTAATTATCACTAAAACATGATAAAAGTTTTATGAAGGTTTTAAATCCTCATAACTCATAAAAGGGCCCAGGACGTCCTATACTGTATGACATCTGACTTGTGTTACCACATAGTGTGACAGGAAGACAACTGTTTCCTCTTTCAGGTGCATTTAATCAAAACCTGTATTTATGAAGGATGTGTATCTGTCAAAACAATAAGTGAGTAGTAGTAGTACTGTAGGATAGCAGTAGGATATGTGAAGAATTTCACTGAGCAGTAATGTACAGGTGACGAATAAAGGCTGGACTTCATACCTGCAGTCTTCTCCTGGTTGTTGTAGTGCACTTCAAGTCTGTAGAGGCTCTCGTTTCCATCTCCGCCCACAGGAAGTCCAGCCACCTCAGGAAATTCAAAAGCCTGAAAATGATAAAAACGATAATAAGAAATCTGGTAGTCTCTGGTAGGTCCTTGGATGATCCCATTGTATTGGGTGTTTGTGCTTTTCAATCCAATGAGTGCTGTCAAGTGAACCAATTTTAGTTGGCACCAGCTTCAAGAACAGGAAGTTTCTTCACTGTATATTAATAGCTCTGCTATTAATATTATTTATGAATTAATAATCAATTAATAATCTAAATGAGACATGTAATGTCATAAATAAAGAATGTTGCAAAAACATCCTCCTCTCCATACTAACATGTAACACCAGTTAGACACAAATGACACCTCAGTCATAACATCAATAGAATAGAACGAATCCCCAACCCTTGATGACAGACATCACTCACTCCTCCTCCGACGCCCCAAACTGCGACAGCTTGGAAACAATCCGGGCTCTCTGGGCTGTAACATGACCCCTCGAAGGGCTCGATCACTGACGGTGGACAGCGATACAGCAACAAGTGATGCACAAGGTCCTGGTTCTGGATCACTGGCTCTACCTGTTGGCAGAAACATGGAAAAGAATTATATGTTAAGAAATATATTTAGGCATTATGTAATCAAACTCAACAGGCACGACTTATTCCAACGAATTAGATCTACGAGCTCGGCTTTGTTAACACGAGGCTGCGGCACATTAGTCCACACTGATACTTACACGGTAGATGTGGTGTTTGCTGACAAATGGTGGAAGGCTCATGACCTTGCAGTGGTAGTAAGTGTTTATGGGAAGTACTGTAAACTGCAAAGAAATAGGAAATAAAATTAAAGCCTAGTTTATTGCATACTCTACATGTAATTAAATTGCAATAACTCAGTTATAACATAAAAACTTTTGTTGTCTTTTTTTAGTTTTCCATGTTTTGTTTTGATTTTGTTTCTTGTATAGGTTTAAATCTCTTATTCCACCATGTTCAGGATATACTGTATGATCTATAACAATTTACTTGCATAAAGTAAGTGTATAGCTTGAGTCTACCTTACAGTCGCCCTAGAGGGCACTTTCTCACATTATATTTTCCATATAGTCGCCCTAGAGGGCAGTTTGTCACATTTTATTTACCTTACAATCGCCCTAGAGGGCACTTTCTCACATTATATTTACCTTACAGTCGCCCTAGAGGGCATTTTCTCACATTATATTTTCCATATAGTCGCCCTAGAGGGCACTTTCTCACATTATATTTACCTTACAGTCGCCCTAGAGGGCACTTTCTCACATTATATTTTCCATTCAGTCGCCCTAGAGGGCACTTTCTCACATTATATTTACCTTACAGTCGCCCTAGAGGGCACTTTCTCACATTATATTTACCTTACAGTCGCCCTAGAGGGCACGTTCTCACATTATATTTACCTTACAGTCGCCCTAGGAGGCACTTTCTCACATTATATTTACCTTACAGTCGCCCTAGGGGGCACTTTCTCACATTATATTTACCTTACAGTCGCCATAGGGGGCACTTTCTCACATTATATTTACCTTACAGTCGCCCTAGAGGGCACTTTCTCACATTATATTTACCTTACAGTCGCCCTAGGGGGCACTTTCTCACATTATATTTACCTTACAGTCGCCCTAGGGGGCACTTTCTCACATTATATTTACCTTACAGTCGCCCTAGAGGGCACTTTCTCACATTATATTTACCTTACAGTTGCCCTAGAGGGCACTTTCTCACATTATATTTACCTTACAGTCGCCCTAGAGGTCACTTTCTCACATTTTATTTACCTTACAGTTACCCTAGAGGGCACTTTTTACTTACAGTCTCCCCAGAGGGCGCTTTGTCGCATTTCTTATGGGTGCACTACAGGACACATCATAATCCTATATGAACCACTGTGGCACCAACGAGTGCATTAATTTATTTACCTTACAGTCACCCTGTTAGAGGGCACTTTCTCACATGTAATTTATCTTATGGGCACACACGAAGGCACTTCCTCACATTTTATTCATCTAATAGGTCCTACAGAGCATATTATGAACCATTTGATTGGCCATAGGGGCATGTAATTTCTGTACCTTACAGACACTCCAGCGGGCATTTTGTCTCATTTTATTTACCTTGCAGGCATCCTAGAGAGCATTTTCTCATGTTATTTATGTTAAGTGCAATAATGGTGACAAATGTCCACATTTTATTGATCTAACAGGCATCCTAGAGGGTGTATTAACGCATTTGATCGACCATAGGTGCATGTTACGTACTTTACTGACACCCTAGAGGGCACCTCTTCCTGTTATTTACTGTAAGTGCACTATTAGGGCACTTTCTCCCATATTATTTGCCTAACAGCTTTTCAAGGCATCATAGAAATACATTACATGCACATAAATTGAAATGATCTTGATTAAATTGGTCTCGATCTGTTGTCGGTGGTAGAAAAAGTCGATGACTTTACATTTTTTCTCTCAGTGTATCCATCTACGATAAGAAAAATGAGACAGAAGAATAACTCAGCCGTACATTGATCATGGTCAGATCAAAATATTTGCTGTCAAGAACTCTGGTTCGAGGCATGTAGTTCAGAAGGTTCACTTCTTTTGTCCCGCGCAGGGTTTTGTGATAGTCGATGTTATCAGTGTTACCGTATGCGTAGATCAGCTTCACTGGCATTTCCTGCGGAGACGAAAGTGAGACATTTTTCGATCTGCAGAATCCTGTAATATTTTACAGCCTTAAAACCTTTCTTTTCACACTAGCATTGTTCTACATCTGAACAGAGGATCATCTTTTATTTCCAAAACAAATCACTGTCTGACCCTTTAAAGACAAAGTGAAAAATGAGAATATACAGTATAGTAGCTATATTTATCTGAAAAATAGAGAATCAATGAAGGAAACTGGAAAATGCTGGACAGAGAAAGAAAGATAAAGTATAGAAACAGACTCAGCTACTCTAGACCAGAATATCCCCTGGAGACCTGGCACATTCTGTACATCCATTAACGGCAAAGTGACAGTGAGGTGATTATACAGTACAGTATGTGTGAATGTTCTGTCGTTTACTCACAGTGATGGAATAGTCGTTTTCATCACAGGCTTTAATGGCTCGCTGGAACTTCATCACAGTTTGTCCGTTCGTCTCGATCAGGGAGATGACTTTAGAGTCCTGCTTCTCATCCAGAGCTGGCATGAAGTTTCCGGCCCCATTCCTGTCCTTAATGAAACACAGACTCATCAGCAAACAAAGTTCTTTTTTTTTTATTTATAAATTTTTTTTTCTTTTTGCTCTCCACTGTATAGTAGCAGGGGTTTATATAGAGACATAAAGGGAGGTTTTACTCTCAGAACCGTGTACTTCAGCCGGTTTGACTTGAACACCCCTCATACTTTAACTACAGGATCTTTTAAATGACTGTTTGGATTCTCTTTCATATTTTTTGATACTTGAATTGGGAAAAAAAAATTTACTGTGAAATACATCCCGTCAGGGCCGACTCCTCCGATGAAGATATCCGATCCGGCCATTCCTCCACTGGGACTCAACCCGAAGCCGACCCAGCCTGTAGTTTCAGCCGTCACCTCGAACGTGATGGTGTCCTTTACCAGGTCAAACCCCCACCTGAGCAGGACGTTACCGTTTGAGTCCAGATACTCTGAGAAAGGTAGTGTTGGATCGACATCAGCTCCTGATGTTCTGCCCAAGAACAAGACCAGAGGCATGAGGAGAGCTGACAGAGCCATCATGGCACCCAAAAGTCAAGAATGAGCTCTTTAGCTCAAGCTGTGGCAAAGATCTCAGAGCTCTGAAATGTTTGGCTTTTATAACCTGCGCCGTTATACTTAAACTTCAGTCACGTCTCCTCCCTCTCTCTCCTTTCCAATGTGTATTAGTTCATGTTTCCAGTTCACCAGTTCTTTAGTGAAATTCTGAGAACACCAACATATATCATGAGTAATGTGAGAGGAATGTTTTGTTAATGAAAGAAAGGGCTGTATTCTGAATTGCACAGCACACACACAATAACAACTCCCACCCATCTAATGATACGGCGAGATGGTTTTCTTCACTGTATAGCAAAAAAGGATGTAATGCTCATGTAACGCTCTAATGATAAGAAATGTTGAATATATCTGTGTTCAGTAAAAACATTACCAGGTTCCCTATTGATTCTGGTTCCTCTCAAGGTTTCTTCCTATTCCTGGACAGGGTGCCAATCCATCGCAGGGCACACACATGCACTACGGGCAATTTGGGAACGCCAATTAGCCTAACCTGCATATCTGTGGACTGTGGGAGGAAACCGGAGTACCCGGAGGAAACCCTCCAAGCACGGGGAGAACATGCAACCTTTATGCACACAGAGACGGGAATCGAGCCTGGCCGAGGAATCGAACCCGGACCCTGGAGGTGCAAGGCGACAGTGCTAAGCACTACACCACCGTGCCGCCCCATTCCATAATCATTTCCATAATTTTCTTTTGATTTTGTAAAGCTGCTTTGTGACAAAATTTGTTTAGATAAAAATGTTTGTTTTTTTATATGAATTTAAATTAATCGAATGTGGAGGCGCGGTGGTGTAGTGGTCAGTACTATCGCCTT
Organism: Channallabes apus; assembly: GCA_030522415.1. Lineage (NCBI taxonomy): Eukaryota > Metazoa > Chordata > Actinopteri > Siluriformes > Clariidae > Channallabes > Channallabes apus. The sequence continues at coordinate 5,935,288 of CM060128.1, read as the reverse complement.
GTACCTCCAGAGTTCGGGTTCGATTCCCGTCTCTGTGTGCATGGAGTTTGTCCATGTGCTTGATGATACAGTAAGTTTCCTCCCAAAGACCTGCTGATTGGCGTTCCCAAATTGCCCATAGTGTGTGTATGTGTGCGTGCCCTGTGATGGATTGGCACCCTGTCCAGGGTGCACCCCACCTTGTGCCCTTGTCTTCTGGGATAGGCTCTAGGCCTCCTACGACCCTGAATACAGGATAAAGTGTTACAGACGATGAGTGAGTGAGTGAATTGAATGTAGACCAGGAAATGTCTTTTCTTTCTAAAAGATATTGTGTACAGAGAGTACATCATATATTTTTTCTTTTGGACTTTTTCATGACTTTTTCATTTTTTAAATCCAAAAAAGTGATGATTAGACCTTCTTGCTGTCCTAATTGGTAAGATTTAATCAAAAAAGTGTCATAACATTAGGAAAGCACTAGAGGGCGCCACAGAACCCAACATGAGAAATAGAACCTCCTTCACCAGGACTTTCAACATTGACATCATCAGTGATATAATAAAATGAGGAGGAACATTTCTATTAAATTCCATTCACAGGCCATGATAAACTATAAATTATTGTTATTTTATTAGGTATTGTTATTTATTTTTTACATATTTTTTATGTAAAATATGTTCAGGCCAGAGTGTTAATTTGATATGTTTAGGTTTGTTTATTTATTGTGTCAATTATGGATCTATAATGATCCGTTATTGTTAGTTATTTCGATAGTTAATCTAGTCATAAACCATTGTAATAAATAAACCTTAATCCATAGTGTTTGTACAATGTGTGTAAATGAGTTAGTTAGTCCGCCAGTCAGTCAATCAGATAGTTAGTTATTTATTTAATTAGAGTATTCTTTTGTGTGTATGATTTAGTTATACTGTATATTGTTTAGTGTAGTTAACTTATTAGTTATTTAGTTTGTGTTTCGTTAAGTAAGGAGTTTCTGTACATTTATTTCTGTATATGCTGGTCAGAATAACCAGTAAGGTTAGTTAGTTAGTTAGTTATGTTTTTATTTATTTGTTGTTCTATGTTGTGTACTAATGATTTACTCATTCAGTAGTTAGTGTAGTTGACTAGTTAGTTGGTTATTTAGTTTGTGTTTTGTTAAGTGAGGAGTTGACAGTAACGTGCGGGTCAGTCACTCAGTGTGTGTGTGTACACTACAGTGCGGGTCAGTGTGTGTGTGTGTGTGTGTGTGTACACTACAGTGCGGGTCAGTGTGTGTGTGTGTGTGTGTGTGTACACTACAGTGCGGGTCAGTGTGTGTGTGTGTGTGTGTGTGTGTGTACACTACAGTGCGGGTCAGTGTGTGTGTGTGTGTGTGTGTGTGTGTACACTACAGTGCGGGTCAGTGTGTGTGTGTGTGTGTGTGTGTGTACACTACAGTGCGGGTCAGTCAGTGTGTGTGTGTGTGTGTGTGTGTACACTACAGTGCGGGTCAGTGTGTGTGTGTGTACACTACAGTGCGGGTCAGTCAGTGTGTGTGTGTGTGTGTGTGTGTGTGTGTGGACACTACAGTGCGGGTCAGTCAGTGTGTGTGTGTGTGTGTACACTACAGTGCGGGTCAGTCAGTGTGTGTATGTGTGTGTGTGTGTGTGTGTGTGTGTGTGTACACTACAGTGCGGGTTAGAGTCCGCGGTGCGGGACGCAGCCACAGTTTCCGGTTTTGTTTCAGCTCCGGAGGAGGAGCAGTGTGTGTGTGTGTGTGTGTGTGTGTAAGAGAGAGAGAGGGTGAAGTCGACGTGCTGAGCTGCGGTTCTCAATCCGGACCTTATTTCAGTGTTTTCCCGCCGTGTGTTAGTCGCTGCGGTGTGTGTGCGCGCGTGCGTGTTGTACAGATGTGTTAGAGTTGCCCCTGTGCTGCGCGAGCGTGGTATTCCGGGGCAGTAATGTCTGGATGAACAAACTCTCCTACAGCAGGACACAACTTCTCTCATGAGCGCTTCACTGCCAGCGTAATGGCGACACAGGTGAGCTTACACTTTACTTACTTTATTTATTATTGTTGTTTTTAAACTCGTCTTGTTTTTAATTTCAGTTTGATTTAGATAAACACAGAGCGCCGCGCGCGCCCGCCCGCATTCCGCTCGGGCGTGTTTCATTAGTTTTACACTTTAGTTTTTTCTCTCTTTTTTTTTTTTTTTTTTACACCTTACCACCGCGCTCAGTGTTCTAGTAACATAACCTGTTAAATCATTCACGCTGATGAGTTAAAGATGGTGTAGATATTTGAAATATGTTCCTGTAAACACGAAGGGGGGAAAATGTGTCATTAGAGAGTCTTGTGACATTTCACTTCTTCCAGTGCGGGTCATGGGGTCGCGCAAAGCATGCTGGGACATGTAGTTCGTTTGCTTAGCAACGCGTTGTGGTGCTTGCTATGGTGTTAGTGTTTATCACCAGTCTTTAAAACGAACACAATATCACTACTGATTGTTTTTAATCACTTTTAGATAAACTTAGCATACCAGTGTTGCTTTTTGGTGAGGTTGTATAAGTAGTTCAGGTAATTAGCTACCTAGCTAAGTGGCTAATCTGTAGTTTTGTAGCATAACACCCCAAGTTTATAAGCAATACCAATTTTAAAACCATAGAAATACTTAATGTTTATGCCGTATAACATCTAATATTTACTTATTCATCTTCTATGATCAACACTGAAGTGTTTAGTTAGACACTGATTCTCAAAAGTCATTCTCAGTCTTTGACTTAGTTTTCATGTTTTTGTATATTTTTTTAAAGATTCCTTTCAGCACAAAGCTATAAATAGTCAGGTCTGAGTAATCCTAAGTGCTTGACAGATAACTTCACATGGGTGTGAAATGTTCAAATTAACCCGAAAGACCAAGACGTCATACTGAGACAAGGAGGACATTTCACTTCCCTGTGCTTTAATGCCAAAGACATGACATCATATTATTGGTTGTTGTTTTGTTTTTTTAATCTGTGCAACCCTTTCTAATTATAATCTCATGTATATACTGGAAATGGTGTGTGACTGATGCTCATCGTGAACATGGTGTAAAATAAAATGGAACAGTTACTGATATTCAGTTCAGTTTCATTTATGCAGTCGGCCAAAACATGGTGTTGGTGCTAAAAAGTGTCTCACCTCAGGGGAAAAAGTGAACTTTCAGATGGGGTCAGATAACATCCATTTATTATACTTAATACTCCCGATCTATGCTTTATTTCATTTTTTTTTTTAATATACATACACATTTATTTTTTTTTATCAGATAAAAAGAAACACATTTGCTAAATACAATTTCATGCCCTTTTACTGTATGTCCGTAGTGTCTGTAACTTTTTCTAATTAAACGATCCTAACTGTCATTCAGATGAAATGTGGCCAGTTTAGATTTCACACGAAAAGACTTCAACCTGAAAAAGTGTTTTATTCTGAAATGCAAAATTGTTAAGATATTGCAACATGAATTTGACATGGTTACAGACACTACAGGTTTTGTTAAACTTTACGAAAAACAATTTAAGCAAAACATTTTACAGGAATGCCTCTGGAAGCTTACACCAATTTTAGTATGAGTAATTTGCATTGTAAATAATTATTGTTTGAAGTGAGGCAGTATAATGCTGAAAAATGGCTATGATTTGGGGCTCATATAAAATCATCTCTCCAAAACGGCTGAAGTTAGCAACTTGACATTTTTAGGGAAGCGAGATTGGTCACTTCTATGGTGCATAAAGTTCAGAAGTAGTTTCATTGGCACGCACATTTTCTGTGTTATATGTATAACATAAACAAATGTAATCAGCACCAATACTGTGTTTTGACCGACTGCTTTTAACAACAGTCTTTGTCGCAAAGCTAAAAAAAAAAAATATTAGTGGAAATGAGTTTGAAAAGTGTAAGAAAATATATATCTGAGGTAGTGTCAAAACGTTTCGAGATTCTCACGCCACAGGTCCGGTCGCTTGTGCCGCATGTCCACCATCAGACGCCTTAAAGCCTGGCAGTTGAATTCGCTATTAACGGTGTGGCCCCTGAGGACAAGTTCTCATTGCACAATGCCGCGAATTTCGAAAAAGACGATGAGCATGAATTGCAGACCTGCCCCGCCTTCTTCGGTCGTGGAGATAATGAGTCCTTCCACTGTGAAGACTGTTGCTTCGTCTCAAGTTTCATCATCGGTAATGGTCCTCGACATGGAGGACGGGTCATCCATGACACGCTGATGGAGTTCTTGGATGGACATCTGGATCAGCAGCCTGGGGACGAACTTGGCAGCCATATGGCGCATTCTCAAACCACACGTGAGGATCGCCTGGACTGTTCCGTATGACACACTGACAGCGGCAGCCGTGTTGTGGATTGTTCTCCGACCATCATCATGCTCAAGTTGCTGAATGGTTTCGATATCGTTGTGGGCTGAGCTTGTTGAAGGTGTTTCCCACAGGTGTTAATTATACGAGCCAGCGGTTCCTGTCTGCACAAAAGTGCTCTACTACATACAACAAATACATATAACATTTAATACAATATTTTGATATACTTGTATTAATTTCACAATTCAGAGATTCAACCTCCTGACCCTCCGCTACCTACCCATCTACCCGTATGTGAAGAGTAAGACGAAGTCAGAAAATAAAGAACTGAAATACTTTGACGTGCAAAGATGGGACTGTTTGTCAGAGCATGTAGCCCTTAATAACCAGAGCATTGTGCAATATACTGTAGGTTGATAACACATAGGCAATGTGATGAACTCAATTTTTATTTAATCTTAACCAACTATACCGTTTTTTTGTGTGTGTGATGTCATTCCCGTATTCTTGTAGCAGAGAAATGCATGTGTTTAAAAGTAATGATAACTTTGGTTCTATATGACATACCAGGAAACCCAAGTGCACAGTTTGATGTCTGAAGCCTCATCTGTCGACACACTAGGATGTGTGTATAAGCAGTTTTTTTTATTTATTTTTTATTAAATTTTAAAAACAAATTGAGATTTGAGGTTTAATCTTCCTCGTTTTTTAAAAAGAAGAGCCTGTTCACTGTTCGAAACTCTCCATAGAGCATCTGCGACTGTCAGTATGGACTTCTTATTCTTTTCACGCTGTATTTACTGCCTCCGAGTACACCACTCTCGCGGTAGCGGAATAAACAGGTGCAGGAACGGGAGCACAAGAGGAAACTGACTTGTTACTAGTTAATCGTTGGCAAATATACTTGGGTGGCCACATCCCCCAAACAGTCCTCGCTCCACATGTTTGGGCCATTTAAAGGAGTTCCTGCGAGGCCAGTGTTTCAGACGTGAATCAGACAGACAAGGCCGGTCACGGCTCGGGCGCACTGAGAAAATCTTTCTACTGTACTTTGTGGGTATCCCACACTCTCAGATCCGGCAGTTATTCTGCACAATCAGAAGACTTGAATGTCCCTCCTATAAAGTTGATAGTGCGTAAATTATTCAGCTTAAACACTCCCTTACACACACACACACACACACACACACACACACACACACACACACACACACACACACACTCTGTCTCTCTCTCTCTCTCTCTCTCTCACGCGCACACACACACACACACACACACACACACACACACACAGACTCTCTTGTTGCCTGAGTAGGCCTCCTACATAGAGGGGCCCTTCACATTGCTCCTACAGCGTACACTGCCGTGTGTGTGTGTCTATATCTGAATAAAGATTCTTTTGTAGTTAGGAACTTGATTTATTTAAAAATCGTGAATCTTTAGCTGAATAATCATTACAGATGTTCGCGTTCTGTTTACACTCGCTGAAGCTGTACAGGAAGCAGGAAGTGACTGAAATGACAAATTAACTGATTAACACATTCACTGGTTCTTAATGTTCTTAATGTAACTCACATCAGATATTTATTATTAAAACATGAATAGGAAATTTGTCAGTGACTGAATCAGTTACCACCTCAGAGTTGATTTATTGTCCTGGTGCTTGTCTTCCTCTTAACGGTGAGAGAACCTGTAATGTTGTCCATGTCAGTACAAAACCCTGACACTGGAGACTCCTTCCATAAATCCTACATGAGCACTTCCTTCCAGAAAACATCAGCATGTCAGCAGTTATTATTGTTTTTGTGTGCTCATGTTGTTCTCCATCTGCTCACACAGGCGCAAGTTTTATACGACTTCTTAGCCGAGCCGGGCAACAATGAGCTGTCTGTGAGAGAGGGCGAGACCATCACCATCACCAACCAGGTAAGTCCTGACTGCATGACACCATATACTGTGTGTGTATATATACATATATATAGTGTGTGTGTGTGCTCGTTCGTGTCTGCATGTGTTTTTGCATTAATGTGTTTGTGCATGTCCATGCTTGCGCTTTGTATGTTTGCCTCTGTGTGTGGGTGACAGAATTTGTACGTCTCATTATAAACCACAGCAGCGCTGTATGTGACTCCATTGTCTTTATTGTTACTCAGTGCTTTATCTGTAAACCCGAGCGCTGTCTATGAGAATGACGTGTCAATAATGCAATTTTATAGATATTGACAACGAATTTTATGATAGCGGTGTCATTATTGTCAATATCTGTGCTTCAAAACCCTGACAGCTATATATATGACTCCACTGTCATTACTGTCACTGTCAGTGTTGTATGTAACCCTGACAGCTGTATATGTGACTTGAGTGTCATTAACGTCATGTGCAATGCTGTATGTATATATAAACCTGACAGCTGTATATACCTGTATGACTCCAGTGTCATTAATCTCACTCTCATTGCTTTATATATAACCCTGACGGCTGTACTGTATATATACCTCCAGTGTCATTAATGTCACTCTCTGTGCTTTATATATATATATATAACCCAGACGGCTGCATATATACCTCCAGTGTCATTAATGTCACTCTCTGTGCTTTATATATATATATATAACCCAGACGGCTGCATATATACCTCCAGTGTCATTAATGTCACTCTCGATGCTTTATATATAACCCTGACAGCTGTATATATACCTCCAGTGTCATTAATGTCACTCTCTGTGCTTTATATACAGTGGTGTGAAAAACTATTTGCCCCCCTCCTGATTTCTTATTCTTTTGCATGTTTGTCACACAAAATGTTTCTGATCATCAAACACATTTAACTATTAGTCAAAGATAACACAAGTAAACACAAAATGCAGTTTTTAAATGAGGGGTTTTATTATTTAGGGAGAAAAAAAATCCAAACCTACATGGCGCTGTGTGAAAAAGTAATTGCCCCCTGAACCTAATAACTGGTTGGGCCACCCTTAGCAGCAATAACTGCAATCAAGCGTTTGCGATAACTTGCAACGAGTCTTTTACAGCGCTCTGGAGGAATTTTGGCCCACTCATCTTTGCAGAATTGTTGTAATTCAGCTTTATTTGAGGGTTTTCTAGCATGAACCGCCTTTTTAAGGTCATGCCACAACATCTCAATAGGATTCAGGTCAGGACTTTGACTAGGCCACTCCAAAGTCTTCATTTTGTTTATCTTCAGCCATTCAGAGGTGGATTTGCTGGTGTGTTTTGGGTCATTGTCCTGCTGCAGCACCCAAGATCGCTTCAGCTTGAGTTGACGAACAGATGGCCGGACATTCTCCTTCAGGATTTTTTGGTAGACAGTAGAATTCATGGTTCCATCTATCACAGCAAGCCTTCCAGGTCCTGAAGCAGCAAAACAACCCCAGACCATCACACTACCACCACCATATTTTACTGTTGGTATGATGTTCTTTTTCTGAAATGCTGTGTTACTTTTACGCCAGATGTAACGGGACACACACCTTCCAAAAAGTTCAACTTTTGTCTCGTCGGTCCACAAGGTATTTTCCCAAAAGTCTTGGCATTCATTGAGATGTTTTTTAGCAAAATTGAGACGAGCCTTAATGTTCTTTTTGCTTAAAAGTGGTTTGCACCTTGGAAATCTGCCATGCAGGCCGTTTTTGCCCAGTCTCTTTCTTATGGTGGAGTCGTGAACACTGACCTTAATTGAGGCAAGTGAGGCCTGCAGTTCTTTAGATGTTGTCCTGGGGTCTTTTGTGGCCTCTCGGATGAGTTGTCTCTGCGCTCTTGGGGTAATTTTGGTCGGTCGGCCACTCCTGGGAAGGTTCACCACTGTTCCATGTTTTTGCCATTTGTGGATAATGGCTCTCACTGTGGTTCGCTGGAGTCCCAAAGCTTTAGAAATGGCTTTATAACCTTTACCAGACTGATAGATCTCAATTACTTTTGTTCTCATTTGTTCCTGAATTTCTTTGGATCTTGGCATGATGTCTAACTTTTGAGGTGCTTTTGGTCTACTTCTCTGTGTCAGGTAGCTCCTATTTAAGTGATTTCTTGATTGAAACAGGTGTGGCAGTAATCAGGCCTGGGGGTGACTACAGAAATTGAACTCAGGTCTGATAAACCACAGTTAAGTTATTTTTTAACAAGGGGGGCAATCACTTTTTCACACAGGGCCATGTAGATTTGGAGATTTTTTTCTCCCTTAATAACGTAAACCTTCATTTAAAAACTGCATTTTGTGTTCAATTATGTTATCTTTGACTAATAGTTAACGGTTTTTGATGAGCAGAAACATTTAAGTGTGACAAACATGCAAAAGAATAAGAAATCAGGAAGGGGGCAAATAGTTTTTCACACCACTGTATAACCCTGACGGCTGTATATATACCTCCAGTGTCATTAATGTCACTCTCGGTGCTTTATATATAACCCTGACGGCTGTATATATACCTCCAGTGTAGTTAATGTCACTCTCGGTGCTTTATATATAACCCAGACGGCTGTATATATACCTCCAGTGTAATTAATGTCACTCTCTGTGCTTTATATATAACCCTGACAGCTGTATATATACCTCCAGTGTCATTAATGTCACTGTCAGTGCTTTATATATAACCCTGACGGCTGTATATATACCTCCAGTGTAGTTAATGTCACTCTCAGTGTATATGACTCCAGTGTCATTACTGTAACTCTTTAGGGTTTTATAAACAATGACAGTCCTGTATATGACTGCACTATTAATGTCATTATCAGTTCTTTACATACACACTCGACAGCTATGTGTATGTGTGTGGTGTGTACTGTATGTGTGTCATTGTTGTAACTCAGTACATTTCCTTGTTTTTCTCAGGACATAGGCGGCGGATGGATTGAAGCGCGGAACAGCAGGGGCGAGGTCGGCCTGGTGCCTGAGGACTATGTGGAGGTACAGCTGACTGAAAACACACCCTGAGGAATTCACACACCGTCACAAAGAATGGCATTACACACACACACACACACACACACACACACACACACACACACACACACACACACACACACAGGGAGAATATTAATGAACATGATGTGTGTGTGTGTGAAGTTTCCTGTGGAGGAAGGAAACCAGCACAGCGGTTGAATAAGTGACAGGAATGTAACAGGAAACGCTTTCTCTCCTCACGGTCCACACATGACATATTTACTGCCGTGTGTGACCTCTGGTGCCATTTACTGTTGTGCCTTACTGTGCGAGTTTACTGTGTATACAGGAGTGTGTGTGTGTGTGTGTGTTTGTGTGTGTGTCTACTATCATCTCTGCAACACATTAATGATGATATTAATTATGTCTGAAACAGTTCCCGTTAAAATCCACATTCTAATTCGTGTGTGTTAATTTAAGGGTTCAAACTAGACAATTTTGTTTTCAGATCCCTCCAGTAATCCGTCCAGCAGATTTCATTCCGTCACCTTTAGCTTGTATGGTATCGATGCTAAAAAGTGTTTTCTAGATGAAAAAGTGAATTTTCAGATAGGATCATATAAACAGCATTTTTCATAATACGTGATGCTTCTTATCTCCTGATCCGTGCTTTTTTAAATTATTTTTTAATTTTATTTTTTTTTTATACAGTTTGCATACATATTTATATTTTTATTAGATAAAAGGAAACACATTTGCTAAATACAGTTTTATGTCCTTTTATGTTTTAGAATCTGGAACTTTTTTTTTTTTATTCAAAATTTTCAACGATCTTAACTGTCAATCAGATGAAACTTGGTCAGTTTAGATTTCACATGCAATCTGAAATGCTAAATTGTTGCGATACTGCATCATGAGTTTGACATGGTTACGGACACTACAGTCACCTTTAGCTTGGATTGCACACACATTGTGGTGTCCGGTTTATGTGTGAAAATGATTCCTCATGCTCCCAGAAACACACTTTCATAATCCTGAGTCCTGGAATATGGCCATTCCATCAGGAGCAAAAGAAAAATGCCATAGATCCTGGTCATTCAGTACATTCAGGTCGTCTGCTGACTTCATGTTTTTGCCACGTAACGTTGTTGAGTCTAGACCTGAGCAACTGAAGCAACTACAGATCTTAACACTGCCTCCAAAGGCTTGGATAGTGGGTGCAATGCATGATGGGTTTCATCACACCGGGCCTCAATACAGAGTATGAGGCTGTTAAACTGACCTTAACGAGCCCACCGATCCGTTCACCAACACAAACGAGCACTTTCAAAGAGCAGTGTGTGTGTTCGTGCACAATGCTGGTGAGCTCAGGCGCTAATGTTACACTCAGTTCTTCCCAAAGTTCTTCAGTGAGATCGAGCTCAAGTCCTTCCACTCTTAACACGCCATCTTCACCGTCTTCATGGAGCATTGTATACAGGATCAAGACAGTCTTTCATTTATTTCTTACTTTTAAGAGGCATTACAGTAAATTCTACAGTAAAACACATGGGTTTGATCACCTACCAATAAATAAGTCTTTTATAATAAATCTAAATAGATTATGTTGAGATATCTAATTCTACAGTACAATTAAATGATCGTTTAAATGCCGACTGACCTGATACATGTGGGTCTTAGCATTTAAGTAAATTCAACATAAAATTCATAATAGCTACTTCACTATTATTAGACTGCAATATCTTTTCCTCCTGAATCTTAAACATCTTATCTACTCTGAATATCAAATAACAAAAACTGACTCACGCCATGAATACAGCCGTAAAAGCTTGCATGGTGTTAAAAAGGAAAGAAAAGACCGTGTATACTTACGAAGTATCAGTTACACACATGCTCACAACACGCAAGAATTTGTCAATACTGAAACGCGGAATGAGCCAAAGATGTTGCGTAAAAATCTTTTCACCATACTGTACACACATACTGTTAGAAGAAAAAGCGCAGATGATTGGATGGTGTCGCTTTGATGAATGTGAAAGTGCACCGTCCAGCCGACCGCGTGTGACTCCTGCATCAAACCCTGATACGGCTCTTACTGCTGTCAGCCGAAACATGGTGACGGTGCTAAAAAGTGTCTCATCTGTGAGAAAAAGTGAATTTTCATATAGGATCATACTGTATGTATAACAATATTTTTTAATAATATTTAATGCTTTTTATCTCCTGATCCATGCTTAGTTTTTTTTTTTTAAATTTACATACACATTTATATTTTTATCAGATAAAAGGAAACGCAGATCCTAAATACAATGTTTTTGCCCTTTTATGTTTTAGAATCCGGAACTTTTTCGAATTCAAATCTTTCAACGATCTTAACTGTCATTCAGATGAAACTCGGCCGATTTAGATTTCACATGAAAAGAGATAAACCTGTAAAAGTGTATTATTCTAAAATGCTAAATTGTTAAGATATTACGACATGAATTTGACCTGGTTACGGACACTACAGATTTTTTTTGGGGGGGGGGGGGTAGTGCTTTCATTTTAACAACTATTTTTACGTCATATGCTTCTAGAAGCTTACACCAATTTTAATCCCAATACTCATAAAGAAATATGAATAATTAGCATTTAACGGATTATTGTTTGAAGCGAGGCAGTATAACTCTATATATAATGTCCTTTTTTGGGGCACTAATAAAATCTTCTCTCTAAAACGGCTGAAGTTAGCAACTTGATGTTTTTAAGATCGGTCTCTTCTTGTTTTATCGATGTTTTATTAACTTCAGAAGTAGCTTCTTTGGCCACACACATTTTCTGTATTATATGTGTGTGTAGAAGTGGAGAAGTGCGCTGTACATCATCACGTCCAGTATGTCCAGCTCTGATCAGATCTCGGGGGAATAGTGTTCCGCTTCTTTCTCACTCAGCTCTGGAAGGTAAATAAGACACCAGGTGTTGTAATGTACTGTATGCTGTCGGATTAACAGGTAATGAACAGGCGATGCCACTGCGATGATGCCATCAAGGATGTCGAGCTTAAGCCTGTGTGTGTGCTATACTTTATTACTTCCTGTTTACAAGCCCACAAATAGATACGAATCTTCCTGTCATCACTGACATGCTGTATACTGCACCAGCTTACTCTCGAAGAGTTTTATTTTTTTCTTTCAAGCATTCATTGTTGTCAAAAACTGCAAATCCCGGTAACAGACAGGGAGCTGGTGTTTCCTCAGGGCAGCGTAAAGTGTCACACATGAACAGCTTTCACACTGCATGACTAATTTAATGTTAGTGTACAGTATGTGACTTTTGTTTTGGCCAGGTGGTGTATGAATTTGTTCCTAGTTAAATTAGTTTTTAAATAAAATTTGAAATTGGTTAAAGTCAAACTATGCATTTGGTTTATTACTTAAAACGCAGATTATTCGTATTTCTTTGAGTGTTGATCCTGTAATTGGTGTAAGCCTTTAGAAGCATATTACCTGTAAAAATTGTTGTTAAAATTAAAGCAATACATGCAAAATTACGGATTTTTCTACTCCCAGAAGTCTGTATGTTTGTATTGCAAAACGCATTTTCCCATAGGAATTAATGTAGATGCAAATAATCCGTTCCAGCTGCCCAAAATTGTCCAACACTTTAATCATATTTTTGCACCTAAAATCAATCATAACATTTTGAAAAAGTCATAAGTGAAGTAACGTATGAAATAAACAGACATTAAACCTCACTTAAGCTTAATTTATGATTCCTCTTGGCACCGGCTGCTTTAAAACCCAAACTGAAAGCGGCTCCCTTTCCTTCTTACTACCGTCACTGACGACATACTTGGGAGCCGCGGTGCTGCGTCTTCACTAAATCTTCATTTAACTAAATAAAAAAGTTTTGAACGGTTCCCAGACGTAGGTGCAACTTAGCCGCCGTTCCGTTCTGCTCGGTTTGTTTGATAATATGGCAAAATTGCTTTGCATGCTGAGGCAAATTTCTTTTTGCAGAATGGTGCAGAATTTCAGTTCTTGGGATAAAAATCCTTAAGCCGGAGCGTTCATGTGCCAAGTTGACCCCGTAATTGTTCTGGGTTTTTATGAGATGTTGTTGCTTCTGAACGATCAGAACTAATCTGAGTTATAATTATTTACACAAAGGACATTATTATGATGTGAAGTGTGTGTGTGTGTGTGTGTGTGTGTGTGTGTGTGTGTGTGTGTGTGTGTGTGTGTGTAGAAGTGGAGCAGATGCTGGTCTGGTAAACAGTTCTGGTAAACTCACTCTGGGATGTAACAAGGCTGTTTGTGATCTACGCTATTTACGGAAATCTGGCTCTTGCTCTCACTCCATCCAGCTCCACACACTCACACACACACACACACACACACACACACACACACACACACACACACACACACTAGAACTGCACCATACATCGTTTTAGCTTTACGATATGATGCAGGGTTGTGTTTGGGTTTTCTGGTATGTCATGGAGAACTAAAGTTTTAATTTCTGTTAACGTGTAAATTGTACTTCTCCTGGGATATGGCAATGACGTCGCAAATATGCGGAACTAAAAATGTATCATTATTATTATTGGTCACAGAAACAATAATAAAAACATCTGAAACTTATGAAATTGCGCTATTTCTTTGCCTATGCGACCCTTTTTATTTTTCTTGAAATTTTGTCTTTAAAAAAAAAAAATTTGGTTAAAATTAAATAAAATAATTCTGTTTATCATGTTACCTAGGTTGTGCTGCAAAAATAGAATATGTCACTCATTAGGAAGCAGCATTCATAATTAATATCGTAACGTACATTGTTACGATCACGACATCGTTGATTTGCCTGAATTGATGGTGAATAAGGCAGAGAGTGTAAACAACCCAAAAAGTAATCTTTCCGGGTTTTTAATTATACTTTTTTTTTATTATTATTATATTTATTTCTATGAAGATGCCTAGAAGATCAACCCAGTTATTCTGGAATAAGTTTATTTTATTTATTCTGGAATCATTTATTTTTAATTATTATTTTTTTGAGTAACTTAAGACGTCTGACCTGTAGTTCTACACATCACAATATATATTGCAGAAAAAAAAATATTTTGCCATGTTATTTTTTTCCAATATAGTGCAGCCCTAATACACACACACACACACACACACACACACACACACACACACACACACTCTGACGCCGGGCCAAACATCTGGATGACTACACGTTGGAGACTTCTCAGAAGTTACATCCTGCTCTGTTTTTTTTCATGTCGTACTTTCATGATGTTGTTTTTCTCTGAGACCTGACTCAGGACACACTCCTCGTTATTCCGCAGCGCTGTCGAGCTCTTCATTCTGATTGGTCAGACTGTGTTGATTAATTTCCTGTCTCTGACAGTACTGCAGCTGCGCTCCTTATCGTTTCTATAGCAACAGCCTAAGCGGAGGACCATCATGGACACCACATACATACACAACGTCTAATAATGAACAAACCTACAGTAAATATTAAAGACCCTTAAAAATGAATAATCATTAGTCTAGTTTAAACGTCCCTTATCGTGTTACTTTAAGAAGTTAACACACGTCGTGTTATATTTCACTCTGATGTAAAGCAGCTGTTGCTGATCAGCAACGATAAGGGGAGGGGCTCTACTTATATGAGGTCACATTAGGCTCGTTTAATACAAAAAGCAGTCTTATTTACACACACAGACACAAACAAATTACACTTATCTGTATGCATGGAGTTTCCATCTGTCCATCCGTCCATCTTTCTTAAAGTTAAAGTATAAGAGCTTGTCGGGTGCAAATAAGAAGAAGAACGAAAGCCAGTTTCACAGGAAGCACCTTTATTATGAATGTACAAGTCAATGTAGCAAAACTGCTTTACAGGGAACCTATTATGCAAAATTCTCTTTTTAGTTGTTTTAAGATGTGATTGGTCTCCAGGATGCACGTAAAAACAAACAAAAAAACCTGTGATGTGACAAAAATAAAAACTGTTTTGTAAACAAGCCTACCACATTGTGACCTCATATAAGGGAAATCCGTCCCCGACAAATCAAGAGAAGATCATTAGATGTTTTTAAGGAAGGGAGACGAGGGAGAATGAGACGTACAGTGGGCGGTATAATGTAACCGACCTACTGCATTCCAACCGCCGTTAAACAACAAAGAAGAACTTCTCAGCTCTGCTGGAGGGGTGTGGCTCAGCAGAGGCTTATTTGCATAGACACAGAAACAGTGTGTTTGGTGGAGGAGTGGATCAGAGGGAGATTGAGATATGAAGTGTATTATATGTGGAGTATATCTGTTGGAAAATTACCACACACACACCGAGATCTGAAACTTGTTAAAGAAATGGTAAAATATGGAACTTTTATTTTGATCTTCGGGATCTTGAATACTGAAATGTTACTTTCTGTGTTAATTTGTTATGGAAATGTATCGCATTTGCATATGTATAGCATGGCTGGGATTAGCCCCGGGCACGAGGCCACGAGATATTGTTCTCTTAAATTAAATACGTAGCTGCTCCAACATAAGTGATGAAAGTAACTACCCAGTGCGGACGCGACACAGCAGTAAATGTAGACATGCAGTAAATGGATAAAAAGTACAAAGTTTGGTTCTTTAATTCATACCAAACAAAAAGTCATAAACTCCATATTGTGCTCCGCTTCCTCGCATGCAGCTGTTGATGATTTTCCTATAACAGACGCCCCCCAGGGTGTGCTGTAAATGCTGGTATTTTTGCCTCCACAGGTCGGGAAGCCTCAGGTTTTCGCGTCAGGAGGAAACGCGCCATCGCTCGACCTTTCCTTCTTTGACAGTCATGCCACAGCGAGTAACACACAAAGCCAGGTGAGATGCCACACACACATACGCACATATATATACACAAACACACACACACACACACATACACACCACTTCCTTCCCCCCCCCCCTTTTTTTTTTAAAGGGTGTCATTACTGAAAGAGTGAAAATGAACACAGACATGATCTGAAACTTCTGTCTCGTTTTGTCCAAGTCTGAGACAAAACCTGTTTTTTTTTTTTTTTTGTTGTTTTTAAATTCCACACTAAAATGCTGCACGGGATACCTACCTGTAGTGGGGATGGAAATCACGACGGGTCACTCGATACGATATCATCACGATACCGAGCTGCTGGTTTTATTTGTATTGTAATTATTACGGTTTTATACTGTAGATATCCCGTTACAAAATTGTTTATTTTGAAAATAAGGTTTTCTTATTCTAAACGAACTTCACATAATTCACGCTGGACGCTGCGAAAAAAAAAATTCTGCGAAAAAGCAGTGTGACCTTAGGGGGTGTGGCTTATCTGACAGACACAGTCAATCCAGGACATTTTGCGCGTCCATGCAGCACACAGATCTAACTATCATAAGAATATCACAAAATCAGCATCGTCACCAATTTAGGGTTTTATATTTTATAATGTTTTTCATATTATGTTGTCCGGATTCTGCAAAATTGTAACAAATGAGTGGAAAACAAATGTTTTAAGCTTAAGGTTTAAGCTTTTCAATTCATACTTGTGTATTGAAGCAGTGCTGAAGAGTCTTGACTTACTGTTACCGCCCTGAAGTTGTCCTATTATTGTCTGTATAAAACCCAGCTTTTATTAAAAGTGTTTTATTTCTCTTATGCTACAACAGCGGGAACATTTAAAAACAAACATGTCATACTTATTTGTTTTGTTTGTGGTTTCGTTAATACGAAGGTCCATACAGTGTATATGTATATATATATATAAAAGTGTGTATTTTATAAAAAAATATTTTAATACAGCTTGGACACTTCTTCCATAAATTGTAAATGAATGCTTTCTTACAGAAATGTTCACAGCAATCCTTTTACATAGTACAAATCAGTTTATTAGTCTTGAGTCCAATTTGCTAAGTGAAAGTACAGGGCTCTCACCTCCACACTCGGTTCACTCACCCGTGATGTTCTGAAAGCACTGGAATGCACGAGATAGTCATCACACTAGCCGCCGACGCTCTTATGTAAAACGCCACGCCTACTCGAATGGTGGCCAGCTGACAGGACACACAGAGGAGGCTTAGCGCTGGATTTATGGGCTCTGTGTGAGTTATACAGTTATGGTCAATAAAAAGTTTCTAATTATTGGCTTTGTAGCGCGGTTACTGTGTAAAACAGGAGATAGATTAATGTACAGTATGTGGAGTGTTTCCCATACAAATGAATGAGTTGTTACTATGGAAACAATGACATCGGTTTTGAGTTTGGGTAAAGATGTAGCCCGTGTATATGAAAATAATGCATGTCAAGGTGCGTATTTGGTTAGCAAGTAGCTAGCCAGATGTTTACCATGACGAAGTACTTGTTGTTGACGATTGAAGAGTTTATAGAAGTAAATAATTAAATTAGTGATATTATTATTTCAGGTTGTTGCCTGCAACAAAGATGAAGCCCGTAACTGTAATTTCACACAATTTTGGAATTAGTTTCCACTGGATTGGCGTCTAAATATTAGGAAATTCTACAAAATGTACCTATTTAACGGAAAGATTTTGAATCTACCATCACTGCGTCTTTTTACAATAAATGGGAAAGGGAGGATATACTGTAGAAAAGTTTATGTTTACACTAAGTTGTACTTCTTTCATTGTCAGACGAATACACTCTGTTCTGTAATCTGAGAATCACAGATGAGAAATGGAAAAAGTAGATCAGATAAAGATTTTTTTTTTAAAGTTTTGTCCTAAAACGACTCCAGCGTGTTAAAGTTCACTTATACAACTTCAGCGCTGTTATTTCAGCCGTGAAAATATGAACTAATCCCAGTCAAAACATTCCGTTTAACTTTTCTAATTAATATCTATTGGTGCAGGTGTTTGTTTACGTTGAACAAGTAGCGCATTATTAGCTTATTTAAAGCAGATTATTAAATCCGACTCATAACTTTTAATAACATCGTCGTTACTCAACATGATTTTACGTATGCTGCAGGTTAAACTTCAGACAGAGATCTAAAAACTGAAGAAGTTTTATTAAATTCTGTCCAGTGGGTTTTGTGTGATGCTGTGACCAAATCTGGTTCCAAGGTATGAAACGTAAAGATCATTGAGTGATGTTTGACCAACGTACAGGCGTACCACGATATCAAGGACCGTGTGATGAGCAGTATCTTCAACATCATTGGTTTTATTTCTTTTTTCTTAAGTTGGTTTAAAGTATTTTATTATTAAATACAATTTTGACGTCAGTCATCTTGGTTTGTACTATACGATGGTAAAACGTATTCAGAACAGTAAACTGTATTGTCTATCAGTGTGAGCTCATATAAAGCATGAACTTTGATCTTTATAACCGGGTCACAGTGTGTGTGGTCATGTCGACGTGACATCACAGGCTAAGGAAAGTCATTGTCGAGGAAATCTTCTCGACTTTTCCGATACCAAATTACTATTTTTTTTTTTAATGACTCTAACATATGATACAGGATATTCCCAGTTCTGATTAACAGAATCTCAGGAAGGGGATGTGTTGCTGACTCGCTGACTCGCTGACTCGCTAGGATATGAGTCAACGGAAGAGGGAAGGGGGCTTCTTTACTTCTTTACTCCCCAAAAAAAACTAAACCGTGCCTGTCAGCAGTATGTGGGATGAGAGCATTGTTAAATTAAACAGTGTGTCAGCAGAAGAAGAGACACAACAGCAGGCAGTTATAGCGACTCGTATACTTTTTATAGCAAATCATGACTTAGAAAACTGATCTTGTGGTCGTTTAATGCTCAGGAGGCTACTGAATCGGCTACCCCTTTACCCTCGTGATAAGATTGATGTTCTGTCGATCAGACTTTCTTTGTTTGATGTTTTTAAAAGTAGATATTGCAGCGTTACTTTTTTTTTAATTGACCATGAATTAATAATTTTATATAAAAATTATTTTATATAATAATTCTGTTGGCAGACAACCTTTTAGACAGCTTTTATCTAGAAATAAAAATGCAAAAGATGTCATCCTACCAAATGCAAATATCTTTTTAAAATAACCTCTTATAACGTATTTATCATTTTAAGGGAAAAATATGGTGAATCAAAATGTCATGGTGTCAACAAATCCCAAAAAAGTTGGGACGAGGCCATTTTCACCACTGTGTGGCATCTCCCCTTCTTCTTACAACACTCAACAGACGTCTGGGGACCGAGGAGACCAGTTTCTCAAGTTTAGAAATAGGAATGCTCTCCCATTCTTGTCTAATACAGGCCTCTAACTGTTCAATCGTCTTGGGCCGCCTTTGTCGCACCTTCCTCTTTATGATGCGCCAAATGTTCTCTATAGGGGAAAGATCTGGACTGCAGACTGGCCATTTCAGTACCCGGATCCTTCTCCTACGCAGCCATGATGTTGTGATTGATGCAGAATGTGGTCTGGCATTATCTTGTTGAAAAATGCAGGGTCTTCCCTGAAAGAGATGACGTCTGGATGGGAGCATATGTTGTTCTAGAAGCTGAATATATTTTTCTGCATTGATGGTGCCTTTCCAGACATGCAAGCTGCCCATGCCACACGCACTCAGAGAGACACTGCCACTCTGAGAAGCTCTTTTTATACCCAATCATGTTGCCAATTAACCTAATTACTGTTAATTGGTCTTCCAGCTCTTCGTTATGCTCAAATTTACTTTTTCCAGCCTCTTATTGCTACTTGTCCCAACTTTTTTGGGATTTGTTGACACCGTGAAATTTGGAATCAACATATTTTTCCTTTAAAATTATACATTTTCTCAGATTAAACTTTTGATCTGTCATCTATGTTCTATTCTGAGTAAAATATTGACATTTGCCATCTCCACATCATTGCATTCAGTTTTTATTCACAATTTGTTTAGTGTCCCAACTTTTTTGGAATCCGGTTTGTAAATATAAAGAAATATTTTTTAAAATAAACTATTTCTAGCCATTTCAAGATTAAAGTAAATGTATATTATTTTTTGTAATTTCACTATGTATATTGTAAATTATTTAATTGTAGGGTTAGAAATCATTACAAGCTTGAAGTGATTTTAATAATATTATAAACCTACACCGAAAAAAAAATCTGCCTTGGCAAGTAAAAATATCTAGTCAAATTTATCGGCTGTTTCTTATTATAAGACTTACCGTAAGCCAAGTATAAGATTCCAGACTTATTTTACATTTATTTTATTTTATTATCTAAGCCAGAAAAAAAATAATTTTAATCTAATCAAACTTGTATAAAGTTTCTAAAAATAATCATAGACTGTCTAGACACTTTTACTAAAATCTTTGCTAATTTAAAGTATGTTTTTAGAAATAAGTTACATTAAGTTATTCTTCCAAATTGATTTGTAGAATATGTATAGAAATAAGGTTTCTGTAGTTTATTGTTTATTTATTATCTCCCAATAGCTTATATGTATGAAGTTTATCAGTCATCCAGGTGAAGTTATCTGGAAGTTGAGTCATGTCCTTGTTCAGTAGAAACGTTTCACTACTATACACCCGAGTAACTTCTTCAGGATGAGTCTCTTAGTGCTGAAAAGTTTTACAAATCTGATGAACAAGTTCTGACAAATGACTTTATATTTCATCCTTTATTAATAATTATTAATAAATTATTATTTATTAATTATTTACCATTTAGTCTTTGTCAAAGGTGTTTTTATTTTTATTTTTAAATGAACTCTATTGTATTACTTACAGTTAAAAGCCAGAATCAGAATCACACTGGGAGGAACTTGTAAAATCTTACACTGTCAGCACTTTGATTTCCTCTCAGAACAGAGATAAATAAGTAATATCACTCAGATTAGACATCCAAAGTACAACATTCTATGCAATAACAGCTAAGTTTAACTACAGCATCACATAAAACTTATTGTTTTCTGCCTTTTCTGGTGTAAAAACAAAAAAATCTCACAATAGCATCATGGTTATATTTGATATTAACTTGTAATTTAGCAACACTGACCAGAGCACATTAATAGCAGTAACTAATTTTTAGGAAATACAATATGAAAATGCTAAAAAAAAAAATAATAATAATAATTAATAAATAACCATTCTTTAACAGATAAGTTCAGTGTCCGGCTTAACTATTAGACAAGCCATAAAAATCCATATAATGCACATGATAAGAAACACAAGTGCGTATGTGATGTTCATTATTCTGCACCGAATTTAAACCACATAATTACAAACATTATTCTGTGAAAATATTTACAGTGGTGTGAAAAACTATTTGCCCCCTCCTGATTTCTTATTCTTTTGCATGTTTGTCACACAAAATGTTTCTGATCATCAAACACATTTAACTATTAGTCAAAGATAACAAGTAAACACAAAATGCAGTTTTTAAATGAGGGGTTTTATTATTTAGGGAGAAAAAAAAATCCAAACCTACATGGCCCTGTGTGAAAAAGTAATTGCCCCCTGAACCTAATAACTGGTTGGGCCACCCTTAGCAGCAATAACTGCAATCAAGCGTTTGCGATAACTTGCAACGAGTCTTTTACAGCGCTCTGGAGGAATTTTGGCCCACTCATCTTTTCAGAATTGTTGTAATTCAGCTTTATTTGAGGGTTTTCTAGCATGAACCACCTTTTTAAGGTCATGCCACAACATCTCAATAAGATTCAGGTCAGGACTTTGACTAGGCCACTCCAAAGTCTTCATCTTGTTTTTCTTCAGCCATTCAGAGGTGGATTTGCTGGTGTGTTTTGGGTCATTGTCCTGCTGCAGCACCCAAGATCGCTTCAGCTTGAGTTGACGAACAGATGGCCGGACATTCTCCTTCAGGATTTTTTGGTAGACAGTAGAATTCATGGTTCCATCTATCACAGCAAGCCTTCCAGGTCCTGAAGCAGCAAAACAACCCCAGACCATCACACTACCACCACCATATTTTACTGTTGGTATGATGTTCTTTTTCTGAAATGCTGTGTTACTTTTACGCCAGATGTAACGGGACACGCACCTTCCAAAAAGTTCAGCTTTTGTCTCGTCGGTCCACAAGGTATTTTCCCAAAAGTCTTGGCAATCATTGAGATGTTTTTTTAGCAAAATTGAGACGAGCCTTAATGTTCTTTTTGCTTAAAAGTGGTTTGCGCCTTGGAAATCTGCCATGCAGGCCATTTTTGCCCAGTCTCTTTCTTATGGTGGAGTCGTGAACACTGACCTTAATTGAGGCAAGTGAGGCCTGCAGTTCTTTAGATGTTGTCCTGGGGTCTTTTGTGGCCTCTCGGATGAGTCGTCTCTGCGCTCTTGGGGTAATTTTGGTCGGCCGGCCACTCCTGGGAAGGTTCACCACTGTTCCATGTTTTTGCCATTTGTGGATAATGGCTCTCACTGTGGTTCGCTGGAGTCCCAAAGCTTTAGAAATGGCTTTATAACCTTTACCAGACTGATAGATCTCAATTACTTTTGTTCTCATTTGTTCCTGAATTTCTTTGGATCTTGGCATGATGTCTAGCTTTTGAGGTGCTTTTGGTCTACTTCTCTGTGTCAGGTAGCTCCTATTTAAGTGATTTCTTGATTGAAACAGGTGTGGCAGTAATCAGGCCTGGGGGTGACTACAGAAATTGAACTCAGGTGTGATAAACCACAGTTAAGTTATTTTTTAACAAGGGGGGCAATCACTTTTTCACACAGGGCCATGTAGATTTGGAGTTTTTTTTCTCCCTTAATAACGTAAACCTTCATTTAAAAACTGCATTTTGTGTTCAATTATGTTATCTTTGCCTAATAGTTAACGGTTTTTGATGAGCAGAAACATTTAAGTGTGACAAACTTGCAAAAGAATAAGAAATCAGGAAGGGGGCAAATAGTTTTTCACACCACTGTACATTTCTTATAAGTTCTTTCCCCTAATTTAAATCTTCTCAAGGGGAGAAAAATATCTCCTATTCTGGCACTTTTACTTAGAGTTAAGGTTTATAAATAGTCGAGTAATATTTAAAAAGAGAAATTTCCACCTACAGCTTTATCCTGGCTGAGGGGAGAGTGAGGCGCAAGTTTAGTAAAGTTCTCGGTATAGCAGAAGTTATTGGTTTGATCTTCTCAGAAGTTCCCCATCTGGAGCAGAAGTGAAAACAGCTGCATTGCCGAGCCTTTCTCAGCACATTTACATGCACTCTGCAGATTTATTAGCAGAAGTTAAAGTGCAGTCAGAACCTCTTAAGTCTCCTATAACTTGTGTAAAGTTGTTAATCAGTGTGGGGTTGTTTTGTGTGTATTTAACAGCCTTTGTTGGAATATGCGAAATTCTTTGCAAGGAAGTAATAAAGTATGATTTGAAGATTTATTTATTTATTTTTATTAGCAAAGTCTATAGTCGGGTGTAGATTTGTTCAGACAATTTTTAGGAACTTCAGAATCGAGCCGCTGTAGTTGCCAACTTGGTTGCATTGTTTTCAGCATTACTTTCACATCATTTTAAATATTTAAGAGAAAACAACTTGCTAGCTACAGTATACCTGTACATGTTTGAAACTATTGTTAAGGATGTTCAAGTCAAACCGGGACTTTACAGGAACCCTGCTGGATGTTTTTTTTTTCTCCATAGCTTGCCTTATTTTACTCTGTTTTTTGTGTTTGTCTGCATTCTTCATTGTAGTAATTGTTCTCACATTTAATTAATGAAATGAGCTCTGTGGTGTTCATCAAGCACCTGTTTTAGGGCCGCTTTTGTTTCTCCTCTACGTCCAGCTCCTGGCTGCTAAACTCCACATTAACTAGAAATTCTTGCATATGATTAACGCACTACATAATGGACTTTTTGCTGATCTCTTGAAGCAGTTTAGTTCTTATCAACCTCAAATTTTAGCAAAACATCAAGAGCATTATGTGAATTAGATTCTGATGTTGATATAGGTACTAAAGTTACTACTAGACTAAATTATTATTACTGCTAATAATAATTAGTAGTAGTAGTATTTATTGAAGCTCTTAGATCCTACAACATAGCTGAAAACACATTTTGTGTCAGCCAAGTCTTAACCAGAAAAGATTTCTTGCATGACAAATATAATAAGGAGCAGAAAAATAAGATTGAGCAAAAAATACACAACAATCAAATTCTATTTTAGTATGCTAAACTTTTCATTTCTATGGGGGAAAAGTTTTTCTAAATCTAATTTGAATCTTTTCTGTTTATTAGATGATTGAATTGAATGAATTCTTTATTCCTCAGACATCAGGTCACCATTTTGTGCTGGATATCTGGGTTTTTAGATTTGTGCCATGTCTTATTAATTCTTGTAATTAATTTGTAATTCTGGTAGTTTTGTAAATAATGATTGCTTCAGTTATTGTTATTATGTATAACGTATTATTACTTAGATTGGTTTTCTGTGCATGAAAACCTTCGCCTCATACCTTCAGTGCTGGTGGTTCTTCATCCCTGTGTTTTTCCATAACACTTATACTAGGTAGGGCAAGAAACAGGAGACACAGTAGATGGAGTGCCAACCTAATAAACACAGAGAACTAGGCTGATCGGTGTTTCCAAATTTCCCTGTTGTGTGTGTGTGAGTGTGTGTGAGTGTGTGTGAGATTGGCACTCCTTCTAGGGCGTCTCTGGTCTCTTGTCCCGTAGGTTTTATGGAAAATTAAGGAATGAGTGGTGTGATATTTAATTTTTGTCGCAGTTGGGCAAAAAAACCTGAGAAAAAAAATGTAGACGGTTTGAGGATAAAGTAACGTGGAAGTGTTAGGGCCAAAAAATGGGATAAAAAAAAATCATATGTATTTCTTATATATATATATATATACAGTTGTGGTCAAAAGTTTACATACACTTGTAAATAACATAATATCATGGCTCTCTTGCGTTCCCTGTTATTTCTACAACTCTGATTTTTCTCTGATAGAGTGATTGGAACAGATACTTCTTTGTCACAAAAAAACATTCATGAAGTTTGGTTCTTTTATGACTTTATTATGGGTTAACAGAAAAAAGTGATCACATCTGCTGGGTCAAAAATATACATACAGAAGTGCTAATATTTGGTTAAATGTCCCTTAGCCATTTTCACTTCAATTAGGCACTTTTGGTAGCCATCCACAAGCTTCTGACAAGCTTCCGGTTGAATCTTTGACCACTCCTCTTGACAGAATTGGTGGAGTTCAGTTAAATTTGATGGCTTTCTGACATGGACTTGTTTCTTCAGCATTGTCCACATGTTCTCAATGGGGTTTAAGTCAGGACTTTGGAAAGGCCATTCTAAAACCCTAATTCTAGTCTGATTTAGCCATTCCTTTACCACTTTTGTGTGTTTGGGGTCATTGTCCTGTTGGAATAACCAACTGCGCCCAAGACCCAACCTTCAGGCTGGTGATTTTAGCTTAAGTTGAAGAATTTGAAGGTAATCCTCCTTCTTCTTCATTATCCCATTTACTCTCTGTAAAGCACCAGTTCCATTGGCAGCAAAACAGCCCCACAGCATAATACTACCACCACCGTGCTTGATGGTAGGCATGGTGTTCTTGGGGTTAAAGGCCTCACCTTTTCTACTCCAAACATATTGCTGGGCATTGTGGCCAAAAAACTAGATTTTTATTTCGTCTGACCACAGAACTTTCCTCCAGAAGGTTTTATCTTTGTCCATGATATCAGCAGCAGACTTCAGTCGAGCCTTAAGGTGCCACTTTTGGAGCAAGGGCTTCCTTCTTGCACGGCAGCCTCTCAGTCCATGGAGATGCAAAACACGCTTGACTGTGGACAATGACACCTGTGTTCCAGCAGCTTCTAATTCTTGGCAGATATGCTTTTTGGTGGTTCACCCTCCTGTCCAATTTTCTCTCAGCAGCAGGTGATTTCTTGCGTTTTCTTCCTGATCATGGCAGTGACAAAACAGTGCCATTTACTTTATACTTACAAACAATTGTTTGTACTGTTGCTCTTGGGACCTGCAGCTGCTTTGAAATGGCTCCAAGTGACTTTCCTGACTTGTTCAAGTCAATAATTCGCTTTTGCAGATCCATGCTGAGCTCCTTTGCCTTTCCCATTATAGCGTTAGTGGGCGTTTGTATCCAATGAGCCCTATTTAAATGCCCTCAGAGAAGCCACCAGATGAAGTCACTCATAATCACTCAAAAGAAGTTAAGAGGCCATGCTATGGAGCTCATTTCACTGACACAACTTTCTAAGTCACCAAAATTGCTAATTCATGTTGCTGTATGTATATTTTTGACCCAGCAGATGTGATCACTTTTTTCTGTTAACTCATAATAAAGTCATAAAAGAACCAAACTTCATGAATGTTTTTTTGTGACAAAGAAGTATCTGTTCCAATCATTCTATCAGGGAAAAATCAGAGTTGTAGAAATAACGGGGAACGCAAGAGAGCCATGATATTATGTTCTTTACAAGTGTATGTAAACTTTTGACCACAACTGTGTGTGTGTGTATATATATATACAGTATATATATATATATATATATATATATATATATATATATATATATATAATACACACGTTCAGCCTTGAGTGGAAGATCCACTCAAACCTTACCTTTAAAATTTAATTTAGTAAGAAGGAACTATTTTAGCCCAGAATCACCGTAAGCATCCAGACTTTAAAGAGACGTTGTTGTAAGCTGAGCCTATTTAGAAGAAAACACCATTCTGACGTGGATGAGGCGATGTGCTTTTTTTTAAAAAATGTTTTATAAGGAACTACAACGAAAGTTAACAACGAAAATTTCCATTTTAAAAAACATTTTTTATTTATTTATTTATTTTTATTTAGAGTTTTTTCTCAATCGTTTCAATCCCCCCCCCCCCCCCCCCCCCCCCCCCCCCCCACACACACTCAAAAGTTCCTTTTTTTCCCCTGAAAAGTTTCAATTTTTTTTTCTCTCAAAAGTTTAAAGTTTTTATCTTCTTCCTTCAACATTAAATTTTTTTCCCTCAAAAGTTTCATGTTTTCGTCCTCAAAGTAATTGATTTATTATCCTCAAACATTTCAATATTTTTTATTAAAAATGTTTTTTTTTCTCCTTTTTTTTTTTTTTTTTGCTCACAAGTTTAAGCTTATTCTGAGTTTTTTCGTAATCGTTTCAAGGTTTTTTTTTTTTTTTCCCTCAAACGTTTCGAGTTTTTTTCCTTAAAAGTTTTTTATTTTTTTCCTCAAAAGTTTCAAGTTTGTTTTTTCCCCTGAAAAGTTTAAAAAATTTTCCCCTCAAATGTAAAAAAAAAAAATTCCCTCCAAAAGTTTCAAGTTTTTATCTTCCTTCAACATTTAAGGGTTTTTTCCCCTCAAAAGTTTTGCGTTTTCTTCCACCAAATTAAGTGATTTATTTTCCTTCTTTCAATATTTTTTTACAAATTTTTTTTTTGAGTTTTAAACTTGGAAATTTCCTGCCCCGCCCCTTGCAAATAATAGTAATTACTTATTTAAAAACATTTAAATCCCATATTAGTGCTAATACTCCGTGGTATAAAATGGAGTTATAAGATTTACGTAGTTTAATACTTTATATCGTTTAATATTTAATACAACAGGCTGTATTTGGGCGTCTAACACTTTCCTTTCAGGATGAAGGTTATAATGATGGTGATGATCATGATGTTCTCTTCTTCAAGGTGGAAGTAGCTCAGGCTGAAACCCAACCCACCCCCTTGACCCCCATCACCCCCACCTCCCCGGCCCTGTCCTCCCCTGACGAGGTAACCGGCGTCCCGTGCAGCATGGGGCTGTGCATGGAGGCTCTTCTTAGCGTCAGTGCTGCGACTTAAACTTCCCCTGAATAATGCATCACACACCTGCACACAAACAGTCACGCATGCACACGCACGCACAGGACACGCACGCACAGGACACGCCGTGACTTCAATCAAAACTGATCAGCACTGTTTAGGAAACATGATCAGCACTCTGCGCACCAATCTCTCTGTGTCACTCCGCGTTTCAAAGATTCAATAAATTAACGTTTAGACACTTGTTTTTAACGTCAAGTGTTTATTGCTGATGTCCTGGAGATGATGATGATGATGATGATGATGAAGATGATGATGAAGTGTGTTGTATAGTATCGGGAACACAGTGGCTTAATCTCACTGTAAGGAAAGGGTTGAAGTTATCTTGGTTTTGACACACACACACACACACACACGCGCACGCACGCACGCACGCACGCACACACACACACACACACACACACACACACACGCACACACACACCCACGTCATACACATTACACATTCCCAGCATGGTGAAGACACAATCTCGGCGCATGGCATGGCAGGTTCCCTTTCTCCTTCTCCTCTCTGCCAGTTGACTAACGAGATCCAGCGAGTGAGCGAGCTATTCCTGTATTTTCCATTTTGTGTTTTTCCGTTAAACTCTCATTGTGTTCAAACCGGTTGCTTGTCTCTCTAATTAAAGCAAGTGTGTGTGGGCGTGTGTACGCATGTAAGTGTGTGTGTGTGTGTGTGTGTGTGTGTGTGTGTGTGTACACTTCCTACAATCTGTCAGGGTGGCCCGTCAGCCTTCCTGCTCTCAGGGAATAGATTGAGAGAAAGACAGAGTGTGTGTGTGTGTGTAGATGTGAAAGGGTCAGATTCTCACAGAAAACTCTGAACGCGTAATTAAACGGAGACGTCCTGAAGGTCAGCGCTGTTCGTCTGGAGTCTGCAGAGTCAGAGGGGTGTTTAGTGAGCGGGTCTCTGTTTAAACACATCTCCAGTTACACTGTGATGACTTGTGGCTTCATCAGTTACTGTATTTACACCTAAGCAGCTGTATTGATGATGATGATGAAGATGATGAAGATGATGATGAAGATGAAGAGCTCAGCTAAAGAAAGCAGATTAGCCAGCATTATCAGTGTTCACTATAGAGCATAAAATCTAACTACTCACCCATTTCTGACTGTCTGTCTGTCTGACTATCTATCTACCTGTCTGTTTCAGTCTATATCTATCTCAGTATGTCCCTATGTCTATCTTTCTATCTGTCCTTATAAATGGTCAGTGATCAGTTGTCTACGTGTCTGTCTTATTCTCTTTCTCTCTCTCTCTCTCTCTCTCTCTTTCTCTGTGTCTGCCAGTTGTCTCTGTCTGTTCGGAACTTTTAACCTGTTTGACGCAAACGAGTGACTTAAACTGATGATAAAGTAAAATAAATTCTGTGTAAATGTGATTAAATATTAATGATTGTATTAATGAACCAATGAATCAAGATTGGCTATAAAATTTCTACAGAACTGCAGTTTGATCATGTGTGTGTGTTTGTATACAGGTTGTGTGTGTGCGTGTTCTGTTTATAACCTCCACGCCTTCAGCATGTGCTCTCTCTCTGACAGACGAGTAACGGGAACGACCCGTGGTCCGTGTTCAACACTAACGCCTCCGGGGGCTTCTCCAATAACTGGGCCGCACAGCCTGAGGGCACGGAGACGGGGCAGAGCGGCGGTAACGCGTGGGGCTCTGGTGGACAAGGCCACCCTCACGCCTACCCGGGCCCAGGTAACCACTCTTACATCACTGTTAGTGAGTTTTTATACAAACATGGAGAGCAGAATGACCCGATTCTCACTGCACACACTAGGAATGTTTCAAAGCTTCGAATGTCGTACAAAATATGATTTGAGCAATTAAACTGGTTTAGCGATTTAATTTAAAAACAAAAAAAGTGCTCTCTGTGAGCTGCTCCTACTATACAGGTCCTTCTCAAAAAATTTTACTACTTCAGTTGTGTGTAATGAATCTAAAATATATGAAAGTCTAATGTTTATCAGTACATTACAGAAAATAATGAACTTTATCACAATATGCAAATTTTTTGAGAAGGACCTGTATTAGCTGAGCAGGAGACTTTTTAGATTGATTATATTCTTAGTGCGTGACCCAGTGAAACAATACCAGGGTGTATTTATGGATCGAGACTCGGGAACACTTCAGTAAGATTCGGGGATCTGGAGCTGTGCGGTTTAATAGATTATGCAATTTAATCAGTAGTTTTTTTTTATTGGCTGATCCAATTATTGCCACATTTACACATGTAAAGGAGTTCCTGGGAGGCCAGAGGCCAGGGATCCGGGGTTTCAAGGCTCCAGCGTACTGTGAAAACTTTCTACCTTGACGTTATCCAAGCACTAGTGAAACACTGGGCTGATCGGTGCATTAGTGTAGCAGGGGATTATAGGGAGAAATAAAGAAAACGTTCTGTCATTCTGCGCAAACAAAAGTCCCGGTTTGACTTGAACACGTTGTATTATTGCTTTGTATGAGGCATAACATGTTAAATAATCAACAACAATCTCCTCAGTGTTTATTAAATACTTTTAGCAGTTTTTAGGCGTATAAACCTGCTGGCAGATGATAAACATTAGTGGTGATGAGCCAAATCACGTCAAACCAGAAGTCTACCCATGATTCACTGCTCTGATGATGATGATGATGATGGAAGACATTTTGACAGTCGGAATTTTATAAAGTTTTCCAATGGAGGGTGCCAATATTTACAGCATCAATTCAGAAGAAAGTCATGCTCTTCAACTGAACCGAACAAATGGAATAAAATATGGAAATAAATCAACGTTTACCTCAGCAGATGTTGTACTTTTTGTCACTTGACCTGCCTGAGTTCATTTTTTCCCTTTTTTTAAATTTTTTTTTAAGTTTATAACAATAAAATCATACCGTGACTCCGTTCAGTTGAGTTCAAGAGCTTGATTAGGACGCAAATCAGTTCTGCACATCACGACACACATGCTGAGTTAATGCGGTAAATATTGGCACCCTCCATCAGAAACTTCACATCTCTCTCTCTTTTTTTAAAAACTTGTATATAAACGATATGGATCAGTTTGTCCCTGGTGAGCGAGCCGAGGGTGACGGTGTTGAGGAATGGGAAGAAACCTTGAGAGGAACCAGACAGGCGAGCAATCGAACCGAGCATCGGCTATATTGCGCGTACGGGAGGCGTCCCAGGAGAAGTTCAAAACTCGGTTGCGTCAGTAGAAAGCCAAGCCAAGCGAGTTCACACACATTTTTTGTGTTTTTTTTTTTTTTTTTTTTTTTGCATTTCGTGCAAGATTTAGTCAAGACATGACATGACTAACTGTCTCGCAAGAATGTTAGCAAGACGAACAGAGTGCTGCTTTCGGTTTGGTTTTTAAAGCAGCCAGTGCCGAGAGGAATCATGAATTAAGGTTAAGAGAGGTTTAATGTCCATTTATCACATATTTTACTTCATTTACATATATTTTCTAAATGTTTTGATTGTTTTTCAATGCAAATATTAGGGCCGAGACTCGATAAAAAAAATCTAATTAATTAGAGGCTTTGTAATTAATTAATCGAAATTAATCGCATTTTAATCGCATATAAATATTTGATCTGAGAACAGTGAGAAGTAAGTTTTTTCATATGGATTTTTAGTATACCATTGAATAATGACTGAATACATAAGCTTAAGCAACAAAATATTGTTTATTTTTGTTCAACCAAGTCCAACAGACCAGTGCAATATTGCCATTAAGTGTAGCAATAGAATATTTAGAAATATAGTAGCCTACATTTCAGAAATTCAGGTACCCTGTAGGTAGGTAGACCTTCTGTAAACTGTTTTTTAAGTAAAACACAATACTTTCAAGTACATTCAGAACATTGGAAACCCTGACTATTAAACCCTGACGCTTCCATCCATTCGTTTTTTATAACAAAATTTCCCATCCACGGGGCCAAACAAAGCGTCTCATCAGCTTCTTCGTCCGTGTTCACTGTGGTTTGTTTTTATCTGAACGCTAGTTGGTGCTCCAGTATAATCGGTCCGCCGAAACTCATCCAGTGAGAAACATTCTGCGGTGCAAAAATCAGTGCGATTAAAATGCGTAAAAAAACAAAAAAGTTATTTTTGTGTAATTAATTAATCTAAATTAACGTGTTAAAGTCCAGGCCCTAGCAAAAATATAATCATAATGTGGGTAATGGTAATATTTTTGGGTGGCTAGAACGGATTATCTGCATTTACATTATTTTCTATGAGAAAATGTGTTTCACAATATGAAATTTTGCTTTAAGAGCTCGCCTCCAGTGCAGATTACATTTGTGTGCTGATATAACGCTGTATTTTAGTCATGTGATTATCAAATGTGTGTTAATTCATTTAAGTTATCAAATGGAAAAAAACGCAAGTGTGAATAATTAAGGAATTAGTTTCCTCATTATCAGACATCATCATGTGTGTGAGTTTACTGGTTGTTTTACTCTACATGATCGTAGCTTTATCACTGTGTTTATCTTTCAAAGAGTTCCAAATGTTTGTGTACAGTATAAGGTTTGTATTGACCTCACTCTGTAACGAAATGACATTTCTTCCTTCTTTTTCCTCCCTGAAGATATTTATCCGTACCCGTACTTAATCGATTACACAGGTACACTACGAGGCGTCTCGTAACGACGCTAACAAGCTGCATGGGTTGAACTTGAGCTCAGCTCCAAACTCACAAGCATGGGTCATGGTGTTACAGAACAGCTCGAAATAACCATGTTAAATTAATTAAAAATATTCAATAATTTCAAATATTCAATAATATTAACGGTTTGGTTTTCCTCGTTTAAGCATGGCGACTCCGATTCAGAATTGTGTGTATTGCTGGAATTGTATACCTTATCTTAGGGGTCGACTGATGTCTTATTTGCAAGACAAAATATCACAGGTTTATATTCACGTCGTAGCACATAATTATTTTTTAATAAAGAGAAGATTATTGCATGTTTACGGAAGGAGTCTCCAGTGTCAGGTGTAGTTTTCTGACATCTTCACAATAGCGATTCCTGAGCTTCTTGGCACTTCTTTAGTGCCGCACAATTAAACGTAATAAAACTTGAAGGCATGTTATGGACCCATGAGCAGTTATTTAATCGCAATATATTTCAACTTTGGTTTTATTCAAACTTCCATCTAGAAGTTTTTTATAATGAAACTTTCCGTTCAGCACACCTAGTGATGTTTCCTCATTAATATTATTATCTGCGCTAAACGTTACGTTATCACACACAGTTGTTTAACGCCGCTACGATTATGGGAAGCCATTAGGGTCAGACTTGGTCATATGGTTAATTTATGTAAAGAAAAAAAAAAGTAATGCACTGGCGTAACAAAAATTGATAAGCATCATGATGTGTTGTTTTAAGAAACTCACCAACTTTTTAGCCTCGAGTTGTAGTTTAACATTCTATAACATCATAACCACAAGGAGTTGGTTTATTACAGGTGTTGTAATGAAAACTGCTGTGAGCTTTGTACAGTGTACGATTTTGCTTTAAAATAAAGAAACTGTATTTTCATAAATTATTCTCAATCCATTCATTATCTTTGGAGTGTAGAAGGAAAGCAGCGTACACGGAGGAAATGCGAACTCCACACTAATGCGTAGACTGTAGACGAGATTCAAACCGCCGACCGTGGCAGCTGAAATAAAATTTTAAATCATTTACAATCATTAAACCATTTACTGTATGATGGAACAAATTTTGTATAAACGCGATTTATTTGATACCCGAGTAATGAATGCATTAATGTAGTGGGCGGGGCTTCTGAGCTTTAATGTAGAGTTTTTGATGTTCAGATGGTGCATGCGCATCACATCACAGGTTTGTCAGCACGTACAGTAAACACATCTCGAGTTCTGCTGATAATCAGTCGACTCCCTACGGTAATAATAATAATAATAATTTGTAATAGGTTGCTTTGGAATTAGTGCATTATTTGTAGGTGTGTGATGTAGTTGTTTATTAAACAGCTGTACCGAAAGTAATGCAAAAGTGGGCATAACCTTTTTATTACTTGAGACAGGTCGTTATGGAGACTGTGTTGAGTTCTTCACCCGAAATGTGCCGTTTGTAGCCTCTACTGTAATACAAACATTCCACCCTGTTCTGCATTACTTTCGGTATACTCCTCATAGAGGTATTTTTTTTTAAGTGTGTAATGCAGTAATGTGGTTAAAGGTGCCGAGGATGACGAGTGGGACGACGATTGGGACGAGAGGAAGTCCTCGGGCGGCTACGGCGAAGGTGATACCGGCGAGGGCGGCGCCATGACCAGAGGAGGAGCTCACGGATCCTCCATGAAAATCACCCTCAACAAGTG
This sequence comes from Channallabes apus, assembly GCA_030522415.1. NCBI lineage: Eukaryota > Metazoa > Chordata > Actinopteri > Siluriformes > Clariidae > Channallabes > Channallabes apus. The sequence continues at coordinate 5,900,942 of CM060128.1, read as the reverse complement.
AGACGTCTCATATTTTTTTTTTTTTTTTTTTTTAGCACGAGTCACTTCGCAAGACGACGACTTCATCTCAGCGGTCGTGTCATTACATCATCACATCTGACAATTTTGTTTTTGTTTGTTGATGTGCAGATTCCCGGGATTCTCCAAATCGGGCCCCGAGCTGTTCCTTCTGTCCAAACAGGGCTCCAAAGGACCCAAGCTATCCGTCTATGTAAGATTAACATCCTCTACTAATTATGTACTGTACAGTGTTAGGGAAGACAAAGAAGAGTGGGGACAAAACAACACCGACATTATTCTTATGTTATTGTCCACAGAGCTGATCCGTCCACGGCACGTGTTTGTGTTGTTTTCGTTTTGCTCTGCCTCCAACTGGCTCGCTTTCACATTAATAAAATTCCACAAGTTGGCGGGAAGTTATTCGGCGGTTTCCAAGGATCAGGCGTTCCACACTCTGAACGTTCACTGGAACCACCTACGTACAATTTAGAACAAATGAGCTCCATATGTTATGTTGTTAGACTTCCATTTATTTGAGCGCTGAAGGTCCCCTAATTCCTTCTACATGTTTCACGGTTTTCCTTTTCATGATGTAGCTCATGTCTTTCTTCAGCCAATTCAGTCGTACTATTCATTATTCAGTAACTAAAGTGAACCGAATAAAGGTATCTAATGTAGGATGTAGGAATCTCGGCCTGGACCCATGCGGCTTTGTTCTTTACAAGAGCAAGTGTAACAAGTTGAACAAAAAGAAGGACGTTAAGAATCCTGAAAAGGTCAGAATCTTTTCAGAAGGAAAGGGCAAGACGTCAGTGTGGTGTTTAATGAGTGATATATATATATGTGTGTGTGTGTGTGTGTGTGTTGCAGGGTGGCGATATCGGCCCGGTGTGGGAGTACACTGAGCCTCAGCTGGACTGCGTTGTAGCAGACCCCAAAAAGGGCTCCAAAATGTACGGCCTCAAGAGCTACATCGAGTACCAGGTCACCCCTAATGTGAGTCCTGCAGCGGGAAACAGCGGAATTAAATTAAAAACACACACAACACCTCGTTAAGTATAAACGCTTTAACGAAATGTTGCACATTTCTCCCCCGCCCGTCTAGACTACTAACAAACCTGTCAATCATCGATACAAGCACTTCGATTGGCTGTACGAGAGACTTCTGGAGAAGTTCGGGTCAGCCATCCCCATCCCGTGTCTGCCTGACAAGCAGGTCACAGGTAAGCTGAGAAAACCTGTGTGTGTGTGTGTGTGTGTGTGTGTGTGTGTGTGTGTGTGTGTGTGTGTGTGTGTGTGTGTGTCTGTGTGTGTGTGTATGTGATTATACTATAATTCTAGTGAGAAGGTGTGAATTAATTCTCTATAACGACAGCTCTGACTATATTCATGCGCTCGTTCGTATGCCTTTGTTTACGGTTTCTATAGTAACAGCTTACACAGGATTACCGATCCTAGTACCTAGTACACTCTGTACCAGATGGGGGGAACAAAATCTATTCAGTTACATATCGTGATTCATGTCTCGTCCCGTTTGACTACAAAATCCAATTTATGTATGGAAAATATTTTTTGATTTATAAATGTTTGCATTTGACGTGTCAAAATGTGGCGGTTCCTCTATGATCCTATAGGTGGCGCACTTAAAACTATTCTCAGCCTCCCGTGGTTAAAGACCAAATTATTTGTGAAGTATGTTTAGAAAAGAAAAAGAATTTATATCGGATTGCAATACAAATTGAATCGCACCGATTGTATCATGATGATATCGTATCGAACGGTCCCTGGTGACCCACATGGTGAACTTCAGTCTTGTTAGTCTTTCTCAGATCCGCACGCAACCCTTCCTGATGCAACCCTCCCGTTTTACATTTACGTAAACGGCCTTATCCAGAGCGACTTACATTTTTATCTCATTACACATCTGAGCAGTTGAGTGTTAAGGGCCTTGGTCAAGGGAACTTGGTGGTCGTAGGGTTTGAACCTGGGACCTTCTGAACCGTAGTCCAGTGCCTTAACCACTGAGCCCTTCAATGCTCCTTTCCCAGAATGTCAACACCATCTTCATTTCAAGTGCTGAACTACAAGCATGTCCTCTTGTGGTGCATGTTGTTAATACACATGTAGCTACAGAGCATAATTATGCAAAACAAACATTATCGGTTAATACAATTTAATCATTTCAATTCTTGACAGCTATGAATGAAATAATGATAACTGATAAACATCCCTTATACAGTAGGAACTAAATTGTTCCATGGACTTTATACAACATTAGTTAATTATAAATGGGTAAACGGAGTCAGTTTCTGATGAAGCAGTAAAAAAGTTCTTCAAGGCATGCGTTTGTAGGAAAATAATCAGTTCCTTGGTGGTGACAGTAACTCCTTCAGTCACAGACGTTAGATCACATCGTCGCGCGTACATCGTCGCGCGCATCCCGAGATGTTTGGAAACGAGCGTAAAAGTAGTGGTGATGACGATGGTACTGCGAAGAAGCACCGAACAATAACGATGGAGACAGAAGTGAAAATAATTGAGAGAATGGAGCGAGGTGAAAAGACGGCAGACGTCGCTCGTGTTTTAAACATGAATCGTTCAACCATCTGCACGACTCTAAGCAATCAGGACAAGATCGTAGAACAGGTTAGTTTTATACTGTGTATAGGCAATTGTGTTAGGATCCTAGTACCTAGACAATGTTTGTTGGACTTACGAACAAATTGGACTTATGAACGAACTCTCGGAACAGAACTCGTTCGTATGTTGAGGACTTACTGTAAAATAACAAACAGGCAGTAATAACTGAATATAAAAAAAAAAAATTGTCTGCATTTGTCTCTCAGGACGTTTTGAGGAGGAGTTCATTAAGATGCGTATGGAGAGGCTTCAGGCCTGGATGTCCAGAATGTGCCGGCATCCCGTCGTCTCCAACAGCGAGGTCTTCCAGCTCTTCCTCACCTACAGGGATGAGAAGGTACAGTATGAAGGTGACGGACAGATGATCGCGCCTGTAGCCCGACTTACGGATGTGTTTAATAGATTTGATCGTGTCTCACGCAGGACTGGAAAATGGGGAAGAGAAAAGCAGAGAAGGACGAGACGGTCGGGGTGATGATCTTCTCCACGATAGAGCCCGAGGGACTGCCGGACCTGGAGCTCCACGAAGTGTAAGTGACACGAGTCAGATTTTTTAGGATCGAGCATGAACTGGTGTATAAAGAGCGAATAAAACGCAGTGTGTTCATGTTTAATATGGATTTTTATTTTAGCGAGCAGAAGTGTGAGCAGTTCAGCCGCTTCACCAAGTCGATGGACGACGGAGTGAAGGACCTGCTGACTGTCGGAAACGAGCACTGGAAGCGCTGTACAGGCCGTGAGTGAGATACTCCAACATCTCCAACATCTCCAGCATCTCCAACATCTCCAACATCTCCTAGAGTCACATACTTTCAGAATATTTAACACTGAAACATCTGCATTTCCTCCAACAGCTCTGCCGAAGGAGTACCAGCGGATCGGGAAAGCTTTCCAGAACCTCTCGTCCGTCTTCAACAGCAGTGGATATGAAGGTCCGTCCTCTCTCCTCTCTCTCTCTCTCTCTCTCTCTCTCTCTCGTTGTGGGTCGGGTTAAGCCATAATGAGCGGAGCGGGTATGGCAGAGTTAAGAGTTGAAGTGTGTGGTTTGACTTTGACCTTGTGAGTGTGTGTGTGTGTGTGTGTGTGTGTGTGTGTGTGTGTGTGTGTGTGTGTGTGTGTGTGTGTGTGTGTGTGTGTGTGTGTGGTGTTTCCTGCAGGAGAATCCACGCTGACTGACGCTCTCACAGCAGCGGGGAAGACCTACGAGGAGATCGCTCAGATCGTGGCTGAGCAGGTACAGTACAGTACGGGTTCGAGGTGATGAACACCAGCGCTACGTATGTGACTCGCGTAGAGTTAGCAGTGCAGGCAGCGGGATTATAAGTTGAGGTTTAGTTTGATTACTGAACTACTGATATTTGATATTTTTGACCTTTTTAATGTTACTTTTTATGACTTTTGCCATTTTTTACTACACTACTAGTTTTAGACCTTTTTGTTATAATTTCATTTCAATTTTTAATGACGTTATTGTTGAAAATGTTTTACCTTTTCACCAGGTAAAAAACAGATTTTCTACTTTTTCACTACGTTACAATTTACAATATTTTCATTTAACTTTTTACCTCATGCAGTTTACTGTTACTATAAATAAATTACCTAGTTATAATTTTTGCCATTTTTACTGTCACAATTTATATATTTTTTTCTGCCTCAATTTCTGTCTCACAATTTACCGCCTTTAAAATTTCTAACATCTTTTACTTTGTTACTGTTTATGATTTATGACTTTTTTTTTCTTTCTATTTAAATAATTTTACCTTTTTATCATCTTACAATTTTTGGCCTTTTTACCAGATTACTTTTCACAAATATTTTTACTGAACTACTATTCACATGTTTTTTACACAGTATAATTTACCATGTTTGATCCTTTTACTGTTATTATTTAACATTTTTGTCGTTGTTACAGTTTACAAGTTTTTACATTATAATTTGCACATTTTAAAACTTTTTACTATATAAACTACATGAAAAATTACCCTTTTTTGTTATTCTTCATGATTTTTTAAAAATCTTTTTACTGCAATATGATTTATGATTTTCTACCCTTTTTTCAGTTTTACTGTTTCTTTTTTTTTTTACATTTTCACTTGATTATTAATTTACATTTTTGTCCGTATTACGATTTTGACAATTTTTTACCCGTTCACTACATTACAATTTAAATAATATTTTAATGTTTGCCATTGTTCCTATTTAAAACATTTAACACTTATTCTGCATCACTATTCCTGATTTTATTGTTTTTACTATAGTATGATTTACAGCCTTTTCCTACATTGCTATTTACAATGAACTGTTAGTTGATGCGTTCTTTCTCTGTCCACAACGTCGTCCGTTACTGTTTTAGCTGTTTGTGTTTCCCAGGTTTATGTTAATAATAGACAGTAGAACGTGAAACAGATGATGATTAGAGATTAGAGTTTCCTTTTGCAGGACTGTTGATGTCAGATGACGGATATAAACTGAGCAGAGATCCATCAGTACTTACGCTTTACATTTGCGTAGCTGCAGGGTTCTCTCGCGTATCTACAGTATATTTGTGTGTCTTTAAGTCTCATCATGTTAAACATACAGTACAGCTGCAGTCTGGGTTCAGGATCATCTCGGGTTTCCCGGCCGCCTTCCTCTTCCCTCTTCTCTTTATTACCTCACATTGGTTTAAGCTCAGCACTTTATAATACACACTTACGCACAAAACGTGTCTGCAGTTTTTATTACTGAGTTTTTAGTATGAAGAAGGAGATTAGCACTGATCTAATCCGAATTTCACTTAATTTACTGATTTAACTAGATTTTAAGATCATGTTTTTAGTCAGGTCTCCTAATTGGGGTTGTCATGACAACATAACGACGGTACATCATCTGAGATCAAAACAACACTAATTGGCTTTAAAACACTTGGCGTAACCTCTGATGATTTTAAAAAGGAACGCTCCAGAAAACAAAATCTCGTTGCCAGTTAAGATTTTCCAGTCGTCAAGTTCATCACCTTCAACTTCTAGCCTTCATAAAATCAGATGTTTATAACAACTGTGTTTGTTTTTTCGCGTCTGAATATTGAACTCATTTAAATAGTATAATAAACTGGATTTGACATCATTATGTTTTTGATAAATAGTCTGTAGCGGGTCAACAGTCCATGTGTTCATAATACAATATAAAGACGTGAAGGCGTGAGAGGGTAGAACTGAGAATGCTGGGTCTTTATAATTCTAATTTTATTTGTCACATACACAGTCATACACAGTATAATATGCAGTGAAATGCTTACACGACCGCCAGTGACCTTAAAAAGAAAATAAAAGCTTGTACGTAAATAAATATCAATAAAAGGAAATACTAAAGAAATAAATTTACCTAGTAAAATTAACTGTACAATAAGGGCATAATAAAATATTGCAAATAAAAAAGTCTCTCAAGCGTCTGAGGTGGTAGAGACGCTGCCGGGCCTTTTTCACCACACCAGATACTTTTTATAAAGTATCTACAGCAAACTTCCTCAAAGTCTGACTTTCAAATAATCCAGTGATAAATTTAGTATTATTTTGTATTTGTTTTACTATGTTACTATTTAAAATATTTTACCATCTTAGAATTTATCATTTTTGGCCTTTTTACCAGATTACTTTTTAAAAAAAATTTTAACTTTATACTGAACTACTATTCACTTTTTGACGCATTTTAATTTACTTTTTATTTTTTATTCTTTTACTGTGTTATTATATAACACTGTTGTCCTTATGATTTACAATTTTCTACCCTTTTACTACATTACAGTTTACATTACCAAAAAAAAAAAAACTTTACTATGTTAAACCTTTTTACCACAATATGATTTATGATTTGTTATGAACTTTATAAAGTTTCTACAGCAAATTTGCTGAAAGTCTGACTTTCAAATCATCCAGTGATCATGAGCAGACAAGGACCATGCAAGAAGCAGGTTATTTATACATGTCTGTTCGAGTCAAACCGGTACTTGTGATGAAATTGAGACTCTTAGTAAACCATCTGAACGTTTTAAAGAAGGCCGTACGTCCATGAATGACAAAAAGAAAAACTTAGTACCTTGATGGTGTCCAAGCTCTAGTGAAACACTGGGATAAGTGCATTAGTGTAGCCGGGGATTATATAGAGAAATAAAGGGAGTTTTCTATTATTCTGCAGAATCAGAAGTCACCTCTGCTATATTGTGTTCTAGCATTACTGTATATTTGTCTATACTGTATTCAGTGTCATTTAACCGCCGCTCTGACATGTTCCAGGAAATATCATTTGTTTATCGGATGAGTGAATGTGGAAGTGACTCGTGTTGATTGTGTGTACGATAACCCTCACTACCGTGTGTTGTATATCTTCAGCCGAAAAAAGATCTTCACTTCCTCATGGAGACCAACAACGAGTACAAAGGAGTTCTGGGCTGCTTCCCCGACACCATCGGCGTTCACAAGGTACTCCAGAGTTCGGAAAAGCACATGAAGTTGAACCCCAGTGATGTGAGAAATGTTGACGTTAAGGACGTCGTGTCTTCTGTTTGGATCCCTGCAGGCCGCCATAGAGAAGGTGAAGGAAGCGGACAAACTGGTGGCCACCAGTAAGATCACCTCTGCAGAGAAAGTCACTATGGCCAAGCGAGCCAGCTCCATGTCTTACGCGTTACAAGGTACACCAGTTCCGTCTCTGGTCTTTGATCCTGACTGTAACCCCTGTGTGTGTGTGACGCCTGTGTGTTTCGGTCCTGCAGCGGAGATGAACCATTTCCATAGTAACCGGATCTACGACTACAACAGAGTGATGCAGCAGTACCTGGAGCAGCAAGTCAAGTTTTACGAGACGGTAATCTGTCCTTAAACCTTACACGTGTTCATAAAGTTTATTAGAGATAAAATATCTATTTATCTGTGATGTTGTGAAAAAGTATTTGCCCCTTCCTGATTAAAATTTTTTTTCTTTTGCCATATTTGTCGCACGTAAATGATTGTGTAGTGTTAAAATTTGTTCGATGATCTCAAAGAAAACCCGAGTAAACACAAAATGCTGTTTTGAAATTATCATTTACTTTATTAAGGGAAAAAATAAACTTGTCCAAACCTACCTGGCCCTATGTGAAAAAGTAATTGCCTCCTAAACTTAATACAGTAAAGACCCCTACATACGAAGTGGAGTTACGAACTTTGGAGTTACGAACTTTGGAGTTACGAACTTTGGAGTTACGAACTTTGGAGTTACGAACTTTGGAAGATACGAACTTTGGAGTTACGAACTTTGGAAGATACGAACTTTGGAGTTACGAACTTTGGAGTTACGAACTTTGGAGTTACGAACTTTGGAGTTACGAACTTTGGAGTTACGAACTTTGGAGTTACGAACTTTGGAGTTACGAACTTTGGAGTTACGAACTTTGGAAGATACGAATGAGTGTTCGAGCACATTCAGTCACAGAAGTAAGATCAATTGTCCTGCGTACATCGTCGTGTGCATTCCGGGATGTTTGGAAATGAGTGTAAAAGTTGTGGTGATGAATCTGTAACGCTAAGAAGCACCGAACAATAACGATGGAGACAGAAGTGAAAATAATTGAGAGAATGGAGCGAGGTGAAAAGACGTCGCTCGTGTTTTAAACATGAACCGTTCAACCATCAGCACGACTCTAAACAATCAGGACAAGATCGTGTAACCGGTTAGTTTTATCCTGTGTATAGACAATTGTGTTAGGATCCTAGTACCTAAACAATGTTTGTTGGACTTACGAACAAATTGGACTTATGAACGAACTCTCGGAAACAGAACTCGTTCGTATGTTGAGGACTTACTGTAAAATAACAAACAGGCTGTAATAAACGCCATCAAGCGTTTGCGATCACTGCTAATGATGGTAATGATGGTAATGATGATAATACGATGACATCACGATGGTTAGGTGCCGATTTGATTTGTATTGCAATTCTGTAAGATTATTATTATTTATTTATTTTTTTTAGATTTTGTTACAATTCAAAAGAAACTCAGCAAATGATTTTGCTCCGACTACGCAGGAAACCGTTCTGCCTGCAAGTGTGTGAATAGTGCGGAGCACACCACCTGCAGGATTACAGAGGAACTGCAACATGTTACAACCTCAAAGTGCCGCTCCCCCCTTGTCACCATAGCAGTGACACAAAAGGGGAGACCTGGTCAATATTAAGCGAACTGTCATAATGTTATGGCTGATCAGTGTATACAAATTTTTTTAAATAACGAAACAAAAAACGTTTTTTGGGGTCAGTGTGGCGATGCATGAATCTCCACACACACAAAAGAATCGCAATACAGACGTGAATCTGATTATTTCCCATCTCCAAGGTCCTGTGTGTGTGTGTGTGAGCCAGAGGTGTAAAGCTGTGATGTAGTTTTCTGTGATGTAGACTTTCTTTAAGATGAACCGAGAGAGAAAAAGAAGAGGCGTGTTTTTATACGTACAGGAGCCGCTGTGACGTTAGTGAGAACAGGAACTAACACGTTCCACAACATGGACTGGAACTCAGACATAAAGTGCGAAGACGCTCAAAGAGAAGGAAACAATGTTAGACAAGTGCCGCGGTTTAACAGGAATAAAAGCTCAGGGTGGTCGAGAGTCATCTTCTATTTATTTATGTGTGTGTGTGTGTGTGTGTGTTCACAGATTGCTGAGAAGCTGAGACAGGCTCACAGTCAGTTCACTACCATGTAAAGAAGAGGACTGCACTGCATCTCACACACACAGGGCTCTCACTCTCTCTCTCTCTCTCTCTCTCCCTCTCTCTCTCTCTCTCTCTGTTCCTCTTTAGCTTCTTTATTTGTCCGTGACCTCAGTGCCACATCTGATGTTAATCTCAGACCAAAGGAGGTTTAGTAAAATATCACATCCTTCTTTTCAGCACCAAACATCTGCATGTCTTTTTTTTCTTTCTTTTTTTTTTTTTTTTTCATCTTAATCTTCATCCGAAAAGGAAGCACGTGTGACCTGGTGTGTGTTTCCTTATTGCTGATCCAGTCCAGTGAGGTTAATGACGTTTGTGCCAGTAGGAGGGTCTGGCCGATTTGGGTGCCACTAATCATTTGATCGTTTACTTTTTTTTTTTTTTTTATGAAAGTCGCTTGAGCCAATCAGCAGCCAGGAGACGATCATGAATTCGGGGAAACTGAATGCGGTGGAGTTAATCAGTGGAAACGATCCTGGCTGCCAGAGTATGAAGTTATTGTTTTAGGTCCGGCTCTATTCAGTCTGTTTAAATCCTTACAAGCCGTCTCTCGGCACGTTGGGTCACGACGTCATGGGAGGTTTAATAACTGAATGAATCTACGATCGATTAGTTGTTTAAGTGTCATAATAATAATAATAATAATAATAATAAACCTTGTGTTAAAATCCTGTCTTAAGATGAAAATGGTTGTTTTATGACGTAGGACCTTGAAGTGTTGACCGACTTTCTTAACACCAGAATTGATTACAATTGAATTAAGTTTTAAAACTTTTTTTTCCCTCCTTCCAAAAATAAACCTTCCAGTGGCACAGACGTCCTCATGTCACACGACTGCGATTCGTCTAGAAACAAAAAATAACAGACGACACAAACGAGTGTCTTATACACTTTTCTTTTGTTTCACCTACAGTTTCTTTTGTCTATTTCATTCATGTTAGTTTTTGTCCGTCTGGGAGCCGCAGAGGTCCGTCCTCGTCCTCGTCCTCGTGCCTTTATGTGCTGAGGAACGTCAACGTGCCTCATGTGCAATGCACTTACCTTTCACACTGCCAAAATACAACAATGTGTAGAACCTTGTGTATTACAGTATCTCTTTCCTCTCCACACACACACACACACACACACACACACACACTTGTATACCTGATCATGAGTCTGGTTTTTGAGCATCTTAAAGGAGGGCTGGTCCTTTTTGCACGTTTTTATCCGCCATCATGCAAAAGCTTTTTTTGTTTTTTGTTTTTCTCCAAAGAAATCATCTTTCCTTTTCCTCACGCACTTCTCTTCCTCCTCACACCAACGTGTAATATATACACACACACACACACACACATCTATAAATATATATACACGTTAAGCCATGCATGTGCTTCATTTCATGTTAATTTTATGTATAGCGATGTCTGCAATGTTATTTGCACCATGAATTATATATATATATATAAATAAATAAATAAAAAAGCCACGAAAGTAATTCTGCTACGATTTAATAAACCTTGATTTATATTCTGTGATTGTGGAGTCATTTGGGGGGAGCGCGCGCTTCGGTCGGCTCTCTGGACGGCGTGTGAGTTGAGTGTTAACGAGGACGGATGAAGCGAGATGTTGTTCTTACATCCTGAACCTGATTCACATCTGCCGCGTGTTTTAGATCAAACGTGTAGACTTCAAAGAAATATTTCTAAACATTAAAAACTGATGATGACACATTACATAATGCACAGAGGTATCTGTTTAATGGTCAAAATTAAGGATTTCTGTTTTTTGTGTGTGTGTGTGTGTCTCCTCGTTACACTTGGTGTTGGTCAGGTGTGTTAAACTGAAATTACTTTTATCCTTTGTTACTATGTATACAAGTAAGCATTATCATACCATATCATATAATATGGAAATAGCACGAGTGCTGTACCAGTACCGGAGGCTACCAGGTACTCTGTAGCCAAGCGGTGAGGAGAATAAACCCTGAAGGTCCGCTAAGTCTCACAAGTGTCTCTTTATATTTCACTTATTCGAATTTAGAACATCAACTCCGGAAACGTCCAGGATTAAATCCTTAAAAGCCTTAAATGGAAAGCTAGAGCTAGTGTAGTAGTGTGTAGTAGAGCCCAGGGGTTCGAGAGGGATTTGGGATTCAGCCTTGTGTTAGAAGCCTTTTAGCATCGTAGCTGTAAATACAAGAGCACGGATGGTTGATATGTGATTCGGAACGACTTTGAAGCGATTATTAAGACGACGACGTAACGTTATCACGTGTGTTCTTGTTCAAAGTGTGTCTTTGACTCCACAGTACTGCGGACCGTCCAGACCTGCTCTCACCCTACAGTCAGTGTAATTAACCGCTATAGAACACCTGGGACACCGATAGATAAACATCCCAGTGTTGTTGCTGTCTATTATCACCACTTGTGGAATGCCTCTCGTCCAATCAGAGTGCTTGGTCAGTTTGTACTGTATGATGATTGTGAAAATGTGTGATGTATTAAAGTAACTATTATAGTAATAGTATATCATCTCTAAATTATTATTCACGGCATGAAAGCAACAGTTCTTCGTTTATCTCTATGATGCATAATAGGAACCAAAGCAGTCTCTTCTTCAAAGGAAAAAAGTTCACTACGCAGGAAGTGACATCACTATTCAGTCTCTCAGTGTTGGCGGCTCTGATTGGCCAGCGGCAGCAAGGTGGGCGTCCCCTCAGGGGGACAGGTGCGGTCTGAAGGTGCGTGGCCGGATCATCATGGCGGCCTTACGTAAAGAGTAATAGTCCGTGTCCTTCCAGGTGAACCAGACGATGCCGTTGGGTCCCAACGTGTTTTTGCTTTTCGCAGTGTAACGCCCACCCTGAGGAGCACAAAAAATAAATAGCGAGTGTAAACATCAGTCATGAACAGTATGGGAAATCGGTTCAGTTACCTGATCTTAAGGCGAAAAGGCATTTGTGTTCGGGCTGGTAAGAGAATGTGCTAGAGTGTAAGTGGGTGATGATCAGAGGTGCAAATCCTCTACTTGAGTAAAAGTATAGATTCCCCAGAGCGACGGTGTAGACAGAAGTAGAAGTCCATCCATGCAGAAGTGTAGTTGAGTAAAAGTACAGATGTTTGCTGTATTATTGAGCAGAGTAAAAGTAAAAAGGGGTGAGGAGAAGAAATTTTATATATGTTTAAACACGTGTATATAATATTATCCCCCACCCTTTTTATTTCTTTTTTCTTATTATTATTTCCCTTTTATTATTATTATTTCCTTTTTCCGGATCAGAGCTCCTGCTCGTGGCTTTCTCAAGACTTTTTCTTTCTTTCTTGGGCAGGCGTGCTTTGGACTCCTTTTTTCCTTGTTAAAAAAAAACTTATTTTTGACTAACAAGACGGTATATTTAAATATACTGAGTGTAAAATAAAACGGGTTTAGAAGAGTCAAAAAACAGGATCAAGTAAAGATAAAAGTAAAAATACTGAAATTGATGAAGGATGGTGTGGTAAAAATATATATATAATGAACGAGTGTGATCAGAGATCACTTGAAGTTGCATCGTAAAAATTTTTTATCTCAAAATAAGATGTGATGAGAACTTACAGGATTGGGATTAAATATGTGTTCATAAGAAAATCACTTGTTAGTGAGACTGTTTGCTAGAGAGCATAAACTTAGAGTTTGGACTTTGGAGTGATAGAAAAAGGTCATGTGACTTGTGTCCAGACTGATCCTGTTCCAGAGTGATGGGCGTGTCAGGGGAAGAAGGGAAGCGTATACAAACCATTAGTGAAGGTGTTGAGAAGACGAACCCTAACCTGAGACAAGCTGAGGAAGAAACCATGAATTAGAATAGCTTTCCATAGCATTAATGAGCATTCCAGGAGACAGAGAAGGGGTTTACCTTGTGGTAGACGCCGTTCAGGTTGGCGTAGAAACACTGGTTGTACCACCAGCCCGCGTGTGAGATCTCGGCGCAGATGTTTCCCGAGTCAGGAGTGCTGAAGTCCTGCTTGTCGTGATACCAGCTGAACGAGTCTTCAACCGTACCGCTAAAGCCGGAGACGTGAAGCCTGTACTGGGCCGCCTCGTCCTCAATCCTGCCCACACACTCAGCTGTATCTTTGCTATAGAGTATCACTTTACTAAAGCTCGGTGTTGATGCAACCTCAGTTCGTTCTCACCTGAAGCTCTGGTAAAGGGCGTGTTTGCGTTTGCCGCTCCAGTCCTCCATGTCGATGCGCAGTGCATAATCTCCCTGAGTGGACAGGTCATGGATGTGCCGATTCCCGAGCCAGTACTCGGTGCGCAGGTCTCCGAAACCGTCCTTGTACTCCTTCCAGCCGCGGTCGAATTTCACCGAGCCGTCCTGCCGGCGCTGAATCACGGTCCATCCGCCACCTCGGGGAGAAAAACGACACTCCAGACTCCAAAAAGCTCCAGTTACATGTTTACATTTAAACAAGGGCTGTCAATATTAACCCTGTTAACGCAATGTGATTAATCTAGAAATCTTAACGTGCCACTATTTGTTTTGCGTAAATTAATCATATAGTAGTGACCAAAAGAACAAGATCGCGAATACAAGCAACCGAAATGAATTTCCTCCGCAGGGTGTCTGGGCTCTCCCTTAGAGATAGGGTGAGAAGCTCAGTCATCCGGGAGGGGCTCAGAGTAGAGCCGCTGCTCCTCCGCATCGAGAGGAGCCAGATGAGGTGGCTTGGGCATCTATTTAAGATGCCCCCTGGACGCCTCCCTTGTGAGGTGTTCCGGACACGCCCCACCGGAAAGAGACCCCGGGGAAGACCCAGGACACGCTGGAGGAACTATGTCTCTCGGCTGGCCTGGGAACTTCTTGGGATCCCCCCAGAAGAGCTGGAAGAAGTGGCCAGGGAGAGGGAAGTCTGGGCATCCCTGCTGAAGCTGCTGCCCCCGCGACCCGACCTCGGATAAGTGGAAGAAAATGGATGGATGGATTAATCATATGACCATGTTTGACCCGAATGGCTTCCCATAATGGCAGTGAGGTCACCCAGCTGTGTGAGATAACGGCACGTTAACGCGGATAATAAGACGACTGAGGAAACGTCACCAGGTGCTGAACGGCAAGTTTCATTATTAACAGCTTAGTTTAGATAAAACCAAAGTTGTGTGCTTTAGCTACTTTCAAAAGAAACTATTTTTAAAATAATACATTAAATGTAAGATGTGAGAGTGATGGCTCGGACATCTAAGGCTCTAGTTTGTTGATTTTCAGATCTGAGGATCCGGGTTTGAGCCATCTGTGTGTTGCCACACCCTCATACTACCCAGTTTGTCACGCATTTATTTATTTCAACAATACACGTTTATAATACAAGTCAATCTGACTTTTAAAATTGTGATTAATCGCAGACTATGACTGGCATTAACTAGATTAAACCGTTTAATCGATTTAAACTAAGTACTAAGCATCCGCAACCATTTCCGACACCAACCCTGTCTACGTAGAGCACTGTTCTGTATTTATTCATTAATTCATTCATCTTCTATACCGCTTTATAATGACCACAAATAATTATTAATATGCTTCTCTTGTGTGATAAAGCGATTTCATTTAGGAAAAAATGACATCGGGTCTATTAAAATAACAGAAATACCTATGAGATTACATCATCTCATCTTTCACGCCACCTACTGCTCAGGGCAGCATAACAGTGTGGGAGCAAAGCGCTATCCGCCCTCTTTTGCATACATGAGCTTTCACAGTGCAGAAGCTGCAGATGAGAGCGTAGAACCGTTACCGTCCGTGTCCATGTCGCAGTAGACCTCCACAGGCGTGGCTCCTAGCGAGGGCACCACGGTGTAGATGCCGGACCGGCGCACGCCGTTGTAGTAGATGGAAGCACAGTCGATGGGGCAGTTTCTGATATGCTGCATCTCTGAAAGATCACAAGCATCTCGTGGTTTAGTCTATTATAAATACATGAATTAAGCTCTTGAAATAGAGTCATAATGTTAAGTCGTGTTCATGCCACACTAGTGTAAAACACTGATGCACATGTTATACCACACGATCACACGATATTGTTGACTGTTTTCTTATAAACAAACGGAATGTTTTATTCCTCTTTCACTACATTTATGCCTTAAAATAAACTTCCATACCAATAAAGACACTTTAGAACAATGTACAGATATACAACACTATAAAAAAATATATTTTTTTTTTATCATACCAGGGGTGTTCAAGTCAAACCGGGACTTTTGGTTGCACAGATTATCACATTTATCAGAAAATTAAAACAACCTCCCTTTATTTCTCTATCTAATCCCCCACTATACTAATACACTTACCCCAGTCTTTCACTAGTGCTTGGACACCATCAAGGTAGAAAGGAACAGGCGCTGAATGCTCACAGGAACGACAGCAACAAGCTCGGGGCCACCTCGGCCGGGATCGTCAGTCACGGACATACAGTATGGCGTTCTTTAAAATGCTTTACTGCACCTGAGAGTCGCATCACTGTACTATGTTGAAGTCTACTGTAAATGTCAATCACTTTTACGTCTTCATTCACCAGAAATTCATCATTCAAAGTCCCGGTTTGACTCGAACGGCAATCAAATATATAGTGTTGCGGAACATTTGATATTTAAATAAGGATCTGAGTTGGTTTAAATTATTATAATAATAATAATTATTATTATTATTATAAAGAAAGTTTACAGTGTGTATGTACATGAAATATTAGTAGTATAAATTTTTAGCTCTCAAGTTTACTAACAAATAAGTTACAGCACCCCCTGGTGGCTGCCAGGCTCAAAGCCATTTCAGCAGTTCATTATAATTCTGTTCTGTAAACTTGACCCCATGTACTCCCCTGCTCTTGGACAGACACACTGCTGAGTGATGTCACTCGTTACTGTCGAGCTCACCGGGGTGCAGGGTGTGCTGGGAGCTCAGCATCGGGCTGGTACGGATGATGTTGATCATACACCCGGGGTTTCGGTGCACTTTCTCCACCAGCATGGAGAGGTTGTGGATCTGAGCCTGCAGGTCAGAGACGAGCGAGGCCTGGACGTGCAGCAGCGTGGTGGCCTCGGCGTACCGAGTCTCCAGATCACGGAAGCGCTGCTCCTGGGACGAGTTCAGCCGAGACTTCTCTTCACTCTGACCGTCATGGAGGAAAACAAACAAACATGTAGAGCACGGTAATGTAAGATCACGTAAAAGACAAGAAGACCAAACCACATACAACCTGAAAGGGTGAAAAGAAAATGGCAGGATGATCTACGGATGAGTGCAAAAGTTTGTGCACCCCCCCCCCCAACCCCCCACACATGCTGTTGTAGGAAAATAATCAACTATATCATGGACGAATGAAGCAGACTCGCAAGAACATTTCAAAGTTGATTAGTTCAATATAGCAGCATTTGTGAAATTATTGTTTTATTTGGATATTGAGGAATATGCCGGAACAAAAACTTATCTATAACTGGAGACTCCTTCCATAAATGTTAAACATCTCTGGACAGAATCACCATATCAGGATGTACACATTATACAAGTCATGATCAATGAACTGTTACTATAGTAACGAGAACATTAAGATAACCCTGTGACTTGCAGCCGTCAATCAGGATCAAAGAACTCAGCAATGCCTTGATATGCACAGGATATTATTATAAAATATTTCTGAATAAGAACCGAAAATAAACAATTATAAAAACACAGGGAACATTTTCTATTTCTTTTCATTTAAAATGAGCCGAGTGTACGCGAGCTGTACCATGTCAGTAAGCCGTTCGAGCAGGGTGACAGGCTTACGAGCGCGGGTACAAGGCCAAGCATGTGGGGTCAAGGTCCTGAGCTAATCTTGTTAGCAACCGTTGTCAAGGAGGAGAGTTGGCGGGAGGGGGGTCAATAAAAAAAGCGGTCTATGAAAAAAAAATGTAATGTAACTGAACTGAAAAACACTATTAAACTGGTAAGGAAATAACAAAAGCGTTTTATGCATTACTGAAAATAGAAATTCCTATAGAAACATAGGAGCGTTGGATTTGCATGTTCCTTGTTCACGATCGGATCAGGGTTGAGTTTTTGAAGATTAATAAGCTTTAAGTCACTCCCAACAACCCGAATCACATGATGCGGCGATAAGAAATCCAGTTTAATTTCCGTAGTGCTTTTAACAATAAACAAAGCGGCTTTACCAAAAAAAAAATTTATAAATATACTGAAAATAGTGGTTGGATATCAAGGTAGAAAGCTCTCTCAGGACGCCATTTTGTTCTTCATTACAGGAGTTCCTGGGAGGCCAGAGCTTCAGACGTACAGTAAAACAGACCATCCTGATCATGACTCTGGTGTTGTGAGACAACGTTCTACCTTGATGGTGTCCAAGCACTAGTGAGACACTGGGATAAGTACATTAGTGTAACATTTAATTATGTTATACAGTACATATAACACAGAAAACGTGTGGCCAAAGAAGCTTCTCCTGAAGTTTATGCTTTCCTAAAATTTAAAGTTACTAACTTCAGCCGTTTTGGAGAGATGATTTTATATGAGCTCCAAAAAAATGGCCATTTTGTTAGCGTTATACTGTCTCACTTTAAACATTAATAATTTAAAATTCAAATTATTAAAATTTCTTTATCAAGTTTCAAGTTTTATTGTCGTGTGCACAGTAAGAAACATGTTTCCCCTGTACAATGATATTCTTCCTTTGCTGTCCCCCTAATGAATGCTGCTAAAAAGTAGAAAATAAGCATTAAAAATTTAATAAAAAATAA
Source organism: Channallabes apus (assembly GCA_030522415.1). Classification (NCBI taxonomy): domain Eukaryota; kingdom Metazoa; phylum Chordata; class Actinopteri; order Siluriformes; family Clariidae; genus Channallabes; species Channallabes apus. Next base: position 5,882,826 of record CM060128.1, on the reverse strand, counting down.
AAATAAATAAATAATGGTTAAATATACATTTACATTTAGGCATTTGGCAGACGCTCTTATCCAGAGCGATTTACAAAAAGTGCTTTAAAGTTAACATCACTGGATACATACTTACACTGGGTTAACTAGGTTTATAACTAAGTGCCATTAGTCGAACACAACTGGGAAGAGTTTTTTTTTTTTTTTTTTTTTTGCCGGGGGGGGGGGGGGGGGGGGGTTGGTAGTCCAAGTACTGGAGAAACAGATGCGTCTTGAGTCGTCGTTTAAAGATAGTCAAAGTCTCTGCTGTACAGACATCTAGAGGAAGTTCGTTCCACCACCTAGGTGCCAGAACAGAAAAGAGCCTGGATGAATGTCGCCCTCGATCCCTGAGAGATGGTGGGATGAGACGAGCAGTGCTGGAGGATCGGAGGGAACGTGGTGCAGTGCGTGGTGTGATTAGAGCAGAGAGGTAAGTGGGTGCAGGGCCATTTTTAGCTTTGTAGGCAAGCATCAGCGTTTTGAATTTGATGCGGGCAGCTACAGGAAGCCAGTGCAGGGAGCGGAGGAGTGGGGTGGTGTGGGAGAACTTGGGGAGGTTAAAAACGAGACGTGCTGCTGCATTCTGGATCAGTTGCAGAGGACGAATCGTGGACAGAGGCAGACCTGCCAGGAGTGAGTTGCAGTAGTCCAGTCTTGAAATAACAAGGGACTGAACAAGCACCTGAGTAGCCTGTGAAGAAAGAAATGGGCGAATTCTTCTGATATTGTAAAGAAGAAATCTACAAGAGCGAGTAAGGTTAGCGATGTGTGGGGAAAATGACAGATGGTTGTCCACGGTTACCCCAAGATTGCGGGCAGTGGCTGAAGGAGTGATTTGGTTGTTGTCCAGGGATATCACAAGGTCTTGACCTGGGGATGAGTCACAAGGGATGAACAACAGTTCAGTTTTACTCAGATTGAGCTTTAGCTGATGTGCAGTCATCCAGGATGAGATGTCTGCCAGACATGCTGAGATCCGGGTGGAAACCTGAGTGTCAGAGGGAGGAAAGGAGAGAGTAAGTTGGGTGTCATCTGCATAACAATGGTATGAAAATCCATGCGATGATATGACTTTACCAAGAGACTGGGTATAGAGGGAGAACAGAAGAGGACCAAGTACTGAGCCCTGTGGGACACCAGTAGAGAGTCTACGTGGAGCAGATGTAGATCCCTTCCATGTTACCTCATATGACCTATCTTCTAGGTAAGAAGCAAACCATTGCCACGCTGTTCCACAAATTCCAAGGCTTGTAAGAATAGATAATAGAATCTTGTGGTTCGTCACTGATAGGTCGTCACTGATGTGGACGCCTGGATATTTGAAGCTGCTCACCCTCTCCACTTCGAGATCCCGGATGAACAGTGGTCGATAAGGTCCTTTCTCCTTCCTCATGACCACTATCATCTCCTTAGTCATGTCTGTGTTGAGGGAGAGGTTGTTATCCACACACCATGTTATTAGGTTGGCCACCACCATTCTGTAGCCTGCTTCGTCCCCGCCAGTGATGCGTCATATCGCTGCGGTGTCGTCTGCAAACATCAGGATGGTGTTGTCCTTGTAAGAGGCGACACAGTCGTGGCTGAACAGGGTGAAGAGGATAGGGCTGAGGACACATCCCTGTGGGGTGCCTGTGTCTGTGGTGATACTGGCTGAGGTCCGATTCCCGATCCTGACAGACTGGGGCCTGCCAGTCAGAAAGTCTAGAAGCCAATCACAGAGTGTAGGGTGCAGGCAAAGTGTAGACAGCTTGTGGGCGAGTTTATTTGGGATGACTGTGTTAAAAGCAGAACTGTAGTCTACAAAAAGCAACCTCTTTATTTTCCAGGTGAGAGAGGGAATGATGGATGGCAGCAGCTATCGCGTCTGAGGTCGACCTGTTGTTCCACAGTGTCCGGTATGCTACTCTGAATGTGGGCCAGCACCACTCACGCAAAGCACTTGATGATGATTGGCGTTAGCGCTACTGGTCTATAGTCATTCAGACAGGTGGGTAGGTTCTTCTTAGGGACGGGGACGATCGTTGTGTTTTTGAAGCAGGTGGGAACAGTGCACCGACTTAGGGAAAGGTTAAAGATGGAGGTGAAAACATCAGTCAGCTCGTTGGCACAAGCTCTTAGGGCCCATCCAGGGATGTTGTCCGGCCCTGCTGCCTTGCGTGGGTTAATCTTCCTCAACGCTTTGTATACCTGACTATCTATGGAGCTGATGGTACTGTAGTGATGGTCCTGTAATCCATGATGTGCTGTAGGCCTTGCCACATCCTCCTTTATGAGTATTAATTGGTCTAAGTTTCTAGAGGCATATGACCTACCTGTTAAAATAAAGCCTTCTGTGCAAAATTAAGGATTTTTTTCCCCAAAAAACATCTGTGGTGTCCGTAACCATGTCAAATTCATGTTTCTTATGCATTTTATAATAATGCACTTTTTCAGGTTTTTGTCTTTTCATGTGAAATCTAAATCGGCCAAGTTTCATCTGAATGACAGTTAGGTTCGTTGAACGATTTGAATTCAAAAAAGTTCAAAAGGGCATGAAATTGAATTTAGCAAACGTGTTTCTGTCTATCTGATAAAAATATAAATGTGTATGTATATTTACAAAAAAATGAAGCATGGATCAGGAGATCGAAAGAAGAAGCGTTAAGTATTACGACAAATGGTGTTATATGATACGATCAGAAAATTTACTTTTTCACCTGGGTGAGACGCGTTTTAGCACAGATACCATGTTTTAGCTGATTGCTAGTCGAGCACACGGCCAGAAAGTGTTGTTAATAAAAATACCGCTGACGCTGAAGGCAACAAAATCTAGGTCCCGTCTCTCACTAGTGTGGCTACAGATCACAAATGACAAGTTATAACTGTTCATCCACATATGATCTCCATCATGACTGAGATGTTTTTATGGAAGGAGTCTCCAGGGTCAGAGCTCTGTAACACTCAAATGTAAAACTTTAAAATGTCATTTTTTGTTCCAGATTTGAACCATTATTTATCAATATGTGTTAAAGCATTATTTACAGCCTCTTCACTCGTCTGCCGCAGTACTGACCTGCAGCTCGAGGACTTTTACTCTGTGCCGATGGTTGCGCAGCTCCTCCTGCAGCTCAGAGATGGTCTCGTGCAGTGCCAGGATCTGCTGCTTGCGCTCCTCGTTCTCGTGCAGCCAGTAGGAGACCTCGTCCGTGCAGCGGAACACGTCGGGGCAGCGCTGGTCATCCATCTGGGGCAGCGTGGCGACCAGTCTGCATGTGCCGTCCTTCATCACCTGGTTACTGTACTCACCACACTGAGACACACTGACCTGGTGCATGTGCTCGTCCTCGCTCGCCCCGCCACCCAAAACAACCACCAGGAAGGTCAGGAGAGTCCCGGGCTCCATCTGGACGACTCAGAGCAGCATGATGTCCATGATTAACCTTCAATCTCAGAAATGAAGTAAAAGTGAAGATGTCTTCTGGAGAAGCTGGACATCATCATCGTCCTTCTCATTAGATTTGTTGTCTACAAACCGGAGGAAAAAAATACGGGATGAGGAGTAGTGTGCCACCAAAACAACGATGTACTGTGTGTTGTTTTTCACACCTTTCTATCACAACCAGCATTAACCTTTTCCTCACTTTGAGCTGTAGTGGATCTTCTTTTGGATGTCCAACTGTCACAAGTTCACCGGTTTGTCTTTCTTGGAATGCTTCCCTTTAGTATGTCCTAACCACTGCAGACCAGGAGCATGACGCAAGAGCTGCAGTTTTGGAGTTATTCTTATACTGTTCACTAGCCATCACAAATCTGGTCCTCTTGTCCAATTCACTCAAATCCTTACACTTACCCATTTTCCCTGCTTCCAACACATCAACTTCAGGAAAAAAGGTTCACTTGCTGCCTAATATATCCCACCCACTTTCCTCCGCCACTGTAACTAGATATCGAAAATGTATTTACTGTGAGAAGGACCAAATTGTGATGGCTAGACGACTGGGTCTGAGTGACACTGCAGCTCTTGTGAGACGTTCCTGGTCTGCAGTGGTCATGATGTACCAAATGTGACCTCGGGGTGCTACTCAATATTAGGCAGGTGGTCATAATGTTATGACTGATCAGCGGATACCTAGGCATAAAGTGAGGATCTAAACACTTTATGATGTGCATTTATGGAAAAACAATCAACAATTGTCGTGTGATGGGACAAAAAAGTTTTCCTGTAATAGCGCATAACTTACTGTACAATAACTCTAATGCTGCTGATGTACTGCACAACTCTACATGTTTAACTTATTAATATACAAGTCCAGCCATTTCACTTTATTCTACTTATCTTTTTTTTCCCACAGTTTATATTTATTTACAGATATTTTGGACATATGTTTACTTTTACAGATTTTATACAGCTGCTTATTTAAGTAGACTACTTCCATTTATCATCATTCCAACAGCTGTATTTTATGTATTTTATTTTATTTGGTATTAGCACTGATGGCTTTTTTTTTTTTTTTTAACTACTCTGCGTGCCTTAAATTGCCCCATTGGGATAAATAAAGTTTTTTTTTTTTTTGATTGAATTGAATAAAACAGTTCTCTTAAGCTCTTATGCAACAGTTTGTCAGCAATTCCAATGTTTTATGTAAACGTCACATCGTGCTACCTTATCATCTGTTAATTGTTACACCTTATTCAGGGCATGCTGCCCATGCTTACTAAAAGGAAATGTACATACAGTACACATTTCCTTTTTCTGTAAAAAAAGCCTAAAGCCTAAAGACTTCCCATGAAGGAAAACTAAGTATTAACACCGTTACGAAAGTCCTAAAACTGGAGACTCCTTCCAAAAAAGTAAAAATTAAAAAAAAAAGAAGAAAAAAAAAAAAGGTCCCCTTTAATGGAAACATCATATCAAATGTTGTTACAGTATCTATTCGATGTTGGTTTTAGCATATCCTCCATATGTCAATTAGCTGTTACCATAGAAACAACAAAAACGTATTACACAACAACAAGGGCTTTAAAAACATGATTTGACTGACAGCTGGAACGATGGTCAGAGCTGCTGATTTTCTTTCACGTCAAGGAATCGTGACACATCCACGTGTGCTTGAAGATGTTTTCAATATTCTCAAAGTAAAAAAAAAAAAAAAAGTGGAAGAAGAGGAAGCAACACCGAGCTGTTTATATCAGTGATTAGATTACTCATCCGGCGTCATATACACGCATTAAAGTCTCCGCGTAACCCGAGGACAGCGCAGTGGGTTCAGCGGGTGATGCCGGTGCTTAAGCTGACAACATTAGAGAGCAGCTCCTGACTAATATCTCCTCCCTGACTATTAGAACTCCATCCGGAGAGTGAATCACGGTGATGGACGAGGGTCCGGGTGCCCTATGGCTGTCGCTCCGACACTTTTATTAGACCGAGAGAATCCTGGCTTTTGTTTGGAGGACGGTTTATTCACTCGTATGATAGAAAATCGGCCCTCGGAGACGGCGCGCGGTGACGAATGAACGGGAGCGTCGAGGTTAAATTTAGTTACTGTGTGAACCTACAGTACGTTTAATAAAAGGAAGGAGCAGTCGTGTTTCTACGTCACGAAAACGAGTACAGAAAAACAAGTCCTACACAATGATAAAAGAAGAGGCAATGGTTAATGATTACCTGTAAATGATGGGCAATTTTTAGTATTTTTTTTCTTGCAGACCACCTGGAGCATGTCATTTATATTCCTCTCTCTCTCTCTCTCTTTCTCTCTCGCTTGCTTTCTGGAGAGCGGATATAGAACAGAGGGACTGGCAGAGTGGACATCTTATCCCTGTAATCCTTCCTAATAGGATTCGTAATTAAAGGGAGTGAGACAAAGAGACCGAGAGAGACAGTCCAAGCACTCAAAGTATCCAACGTCCACTGACTGAGTGCTACGTTTAAACAATTTGGATTGATGCTTGGATTGAGATCAGAAGGAATGTACTGTATCCGTATCGACAGATGTTCCAACAGTATTGATTTTAATGCATCATACCGTAACAGATTTGATGAAATCATCAGCTGAAGGTGTGGACGTGTGAAATAGTGAAGCGTCGCCTTAAACAAGCTGAATCACATCTTAGGTTCGGGTGATATTAAATAGAGAAATACGCCTGCGATGGATTGGCACCCTGTCCAGGGTGTACCCCGCCTTGTGCCCAGAGTCTCCTGGGATAGGTTCCAGGTCCCCGCGACCCTGAATACAGGATAAAGCGGTATAGAAGATGAATGAAAAAAAAAAAAAAGATTCAGAACTGTATCGAAGCAGATTCATCCTCATGTTTTGTCCAATACTGAATGATAGATTCACATTTCATCAAATGTCTACACAGAGTCGATCGACAAACAAATCCAATGATTTGAATCAGGTGATTCAAACAAGGCGGCACCACGATGGCTTTAGTCGTTAGCACTGTTGCCTTGCGGCGACAGGGTCCGGGTTCGATTCTCGTCTCTGTGTGCATGGAGTTTGCTTGTTCTCCCCGTGCTTGGTGGGTCTCCATGTTCTCCCCGTGCTTGGTGGGTCTCCATCTTCTCCCCGTGCTTGGTGGGTCTCCATCTTCTCCCCGTGCTTGGTGGGTCTCCATCTTCTCCCCGTGCTTGGTGGGTCTCCATGTTCTCCCCGTGCTTGGTGGGTTTCCTTTGCATACTCCGATTTCCTCCCACCAGTTGTGTAAAGTATTTGAGTAAATGAACTTGTTGTTGTGAATAAAATGTTACTGTACTTAAGTATTTTTTGGCTACTTTGTACTTGTACTGAGTCTCAAAAATATGAGCAACTTTTACTCTCTACTCGACTACATTTTCTATTGAATTTATGTCCTCTTTACTCCAGTACATTTGAACGGACGCTTACCGTTACTCATTACATCGTGATTGTGCGAGACAAGTCGGCATCTTTTTGCAAGAACTTTGGGAACCAGCTTTTGTTGAAGTTGAATAAAAATATTGCCACCCCCCCCCCCCCCCGAGACTGAGCGGTAAATCAAATCAAAGTCCACTCTGAATTTATTTATTTTTTTTGTCCATTGTAGACCGAAAATACCTTTTTTTTTTTTTTTAGGAAAAATAAATCTTTTACTTGTGCCTTTTTTTGTACATTTGAGTTTGACTGAGATTGACTTTTGTTCTGCCATTTCGAAATATTGAAGTGTTCAATTTAATTTCTATATTAGGAAATAAATCCTCATAAATAAACGGTTTCTTGTTTTTCACATTTCTTGCTGTTCTTTGAGCCTACGTTCAGTACGAGTAAAATACTTAAGTTCTTTTAAAAATCGGATACTTTAAGACTTTTACTCAAGTCTTATTGGAATTGGTGACTTGTAAGTTGTGATGGAGTCATTTTTACAGTAAGGTGTCTGTACTTTTACTCAAGTATGGTTTTCAGGTACACTTTACACCTCTGCCTCTCACAGTCCAAAGATATGCAGGTTCGGCTAATCGGCTAATCGCCTAATCACCTGACCAAGGGGGCTATTGTACTTGGTGTGGTAACTTACACAAAAAAAAAAGTCCACATTTACACATTCTTGACTTCATTCAGAAATCCGTGTCGCTCCACACACCTTCCTCCAGACTAAAGACAAATAACGCCGTCCATACAGTAGTTTTCCATGAATCGGCTCAGGTCGTCACTTTTCACTAGAAGCTGCTCACATGGACACAACACATCTTCACTTCTTGTTCATCTTCACTTGTTTTTTCTTACAAACAGGAAAGATTATACCTCAATCTCTAATAAATGTTCACATCTCTTAAAGGTGGGGGTGCAAATCAGTTTGTTTGTTTTCCTGCACCCCCCCCCCCCTTCATCACCCCCGCCCCTCCCTCCCCCCCACGCACCATCCTACTTATCCATCCTCATTACAGCGTGGCCTTGAGGGGCTGCCGAGTGTCTGAGAGCATAAATACGAGATCGGACCTCATTCAGGGAGGAACAGGACCAGAGCTTCTGCACATCAGGAGAGTGAGAAAGGTGAGGAAGCTCATTTGTTTAATACTTCCATCGTTTATAAGACAAAAGATCTTTATTTATTGAATATCACATCTGCATTCAGACTACTTGAACTTCACCTTGTTTTTAACGTTTATATTATTTATTTATTACATATTGTATTGTTTTAATCATTTATTTATTTGTTAAGTATTGCTTAAAAAATATGTATTTTTTAGTATTTTTAACAATATGAAGCGTTATAACTTTCACGTCAATTAAGGCTAATTAATAACACTTAAGTTAACTTACAAATGTACAGGTATTAAACAGTCATGGACATCACCTGACTTATTATGATTAACATTTCATAAAATTTTAGTATATAATTCAATTATAATCTTGCATCTTGGAGTTTTTTTTTTTTTTACTTTTAAATCTACACGTTGTATAATTAAGAACAAAATTCTCTTTTTATTTAAGATGTTTGCATTGTAATTAATTTTAGTTTACAGCAATGGTTATAATGCAGTAATAAATAGTGTTTATAACACACATCTCCAGTCTGGTCCGTCACACTGACATGTTTTTCCAGAAGCTGGAAATTACAGTATAGTAGGCAGGTGCTGTAGGCTCCGTGTCAGTGATATAAAATCATATGAACATTACTTACGATGTATAGTAGCATTAATGCAAAATAAAGCTAGCAAGAGAGTGTATTTGCAAAGTATTAGAGGAACCAAGTTAATAATTCTGCCTGATTTTTAATTATTAAACATAAAAACATTAGGTCAAGCAGTACGGCCAGACGATCACTGGCGATAGTGTTTTAATCGATCGATTATGAAAATAATGTTATTTTATTTTAATTGTTAAAAAATAAATTCTGCACACCCGGGCAACTGCGATGTAGCGGAAACACTTAAAAGTAAAGTCAGAAGTGTAAAAAATAATGCTGATAACCGCACAAGCTCGCATGGTTGTGCAAAATGGCAGACGATGCGTCTCAATATGACCTGTTACACAAAAAAGGGCCGCTTGCTGATGTGGAGGTGCTTTGGGGTTTTAGGAAAAATTATACAAAATCATTAACAGGAGAATTTATCATTAATGAAAATTTTATTAATTAAGGAAAATCTTAACATGAAGAGCATGATATGCAAAATCTGTCACAAGATAAGAGAACTTTATTGATCCAGGAAGGGAAATTTAAATTGCCGCAGCAGCTAAAGATGTAAAACTAACATAAAACTTATATATATATATATATATATATTCAATTAATAAACATAATGATAGAATAATAAAGAAGTAGAAAAAAAACTAAGTTATAGAGAAACACTAATAATTAAAACTGTAAAATAAAAAAATTTAATTAAATAATATACAAAAGAGTAAGATTTTGAGTTGTGACTCTTAAATGACTCAGTTTAGTTCAGTGAAAGTTTACGGGTCTGACGTGAGCAGATGAGTTACAGAGTCTAATGAGACAGTGCAGTAATAATCTCCTATATCATTCATATTTTATATTTTACCCCTTTATTTGTTTTGCTGTTTTTTTAATAAACATATTTAGAGTGGATACCCAAACATGACTGAGAAAATGTATAAATAAGTTGCATAAATAAAGAAATAGCACAGATACACATGATCACATGTTTTTTCTGGTTGTTTTGGTTGTTTCAGTGAACAAAAAATAATAATACTCTAATATGCTCTTTTTGAAAGTTCTACAGTTTTGTGACATCATTTCCATATTCCAGTAGTTGCAAAATTTAGGGACATTATAAAAGTAATTATAACATTTCTTCTATCTGTCATATCTGAAAACCCCAAAACACAGTTCGATGTATGAGGCCTCTTCATTAACTCACACCGGCAAGGCTTCCTTTAAGCAGGTTTTTATTAATCATCATTAACCTGTGCTGTGTTCCTGGCACGACCTGTTCCACTTAAGTTTTAAGGGTTTTAAATAACAAGGATAAATGAGTCTGCTGCAAAAACTATTCCTAAACGTATCGATTGTTTTATTGAGAGGGTGGCAGGCGTTGTCCATAATTACCAGTTTTGCCTCTAAGTTCAGACTCAACCTTTTTAACGGGTTCGTTTAATACGTTGGCATCCTTTGTTTTGATTTCTGCACCCCAACACACCACAGCAAAAAAGATGCTACTTGGTACTTGCCAAGACTGACTGATAAAACTCTTGACACATCCAACAATCGCTGTCTCGTTTTCTGCAAAGGACACAACTTAAAGTCTTTAGTATACTGTAGGTAGTAAAAAGAAATTGATCCAGCACCGTTCCCTGAGGGATCCCAAGTGTTACTTATTAGACTGCAGTCTGGTCATTTATCTATGTGACCAGAGGGGTGGCCACTTGTATGTCCTATAGTTTAGCCCTCAACAATCTAGGCTAGAAGGTAGTGAAGGGGCTGGGGAAAAAATCTAAGAAAATGACACGATCTATGGTGTTCTATCCAGGGAAGAGTATGCCTTCTGCAATAGACATAGTATATTATTGCATTGTCACCACCCACATGAGGCAGATGCCTGAACTGAAGTGGATCTTGTGATGAGAACTCTAGTGGTCCAAGGTGTGCAAAGTCCAGTTTTTCCATTTCATCGGTCTGAAGTCTGTTAGTGCCACAGAACGTCTCTTCTTATGTACTGGGACCAGACTGGAAGGTCACTGCATCACCCCCACAGCAACGTCGTGTTTGTAACGTTGGTCAATTCAGTAATAGATGCTTATGTTCATAATCCTTGTTGATGTACAGCATGTGTACAGTATGTAATGTACTCCAGGTGTAGTAATAGTGAATGGTGGTGGGAGTGATTTTCAGGAAACACAAGTACAGGAAGCATTATTACTGTACAGTTAAACTGATTATTAGTCTATCATTGATTGATTTACTCAAACCGATGAGTGATTATGGAACGGTTACCGTCTCCCATAACTAATGAGCAGATATACGGATTCAGTTTAATATCCAACTTCTTAAATATATTAAATCTGTTTAATTATTCATGATGGAATGGAAATTAAATTCTATTTGAACAACGCTTGGGCAGAATGGTGGTGTAGTTGTTAGCACTTTTGCCTGGAACCTCCAGGTATAATGGTTTGAATCCCACCTCGGGGTCTGTGTGCATGGAGTTTGCATGTTCTCCCCGTGTTTGGTGGCTTTCCTCCGGGTAGGATGGATGGATGGATGGATGGATGGATGGATGGAAGCAAGAAAGACAAAAATGTTTAAAGAAAAATGTAAAGAAAAAAATGTCCAAAAAAATGAAAGAAAAGGAAAAAGGAAAGAAAGAAAATGGAAAAATAAAGTAAGAAAAGAAAGAAAATTTTAAAGTTAAAGAAAGTAAGAAAAGAAGAAGAGTTTAAATAAAAAAAAAGAGGTAATGAATAAGGAAAAACTAAACATGCTTTGCAGTCTGTCTCTCTCTGTTCATGCAGCTCGTCCATTGTTCAAGTCTTTGTTACTATAGAAACAAAAAACCACAACCTTCTGACCAATCAGAATGGATAGTGTTTTTGGAGAAGAGTTTTATTTACATAGAGCGAGTGTGTGTGTGAGGACACAATAAAACTTCCAAAGCACATTGTGTGATAGTGTACATGTGGCTTTTCAGATCTACACTGTTTACACAAGCTGTGATTCAGACACAGAACTAAAAAAGTGACGAGTTAAAGCTACAATTCGAGCTGAAGATTGAAATGTCTCAGGAATCTTAAAAAGAAAACTGTGTGGATCTGCTTTACATATGAACTCCTGCCGTAATCACCACACACACACACACACACACACACGTAGACAAAACTTCCTAGCGTGAGTGAGGTTTGTTTCCGGAGCAGCCCACAAGCATGCGACCTGCAGGAGCAGAGAAGAGCGTGGCTTCTTTACAGCAGTAGAGACATGAGTGACGCAGGACACACACTTCACCGTGTTCATGAAGAGCAGAGACTCGAAGAAGAGCGAGTGAATCGTTAAAAAAAAAAAAAACAAGATCTCAAGGTAAAACCAAAAAAAAAGGGGGGTGTTTCTTAGTCTAGAACAAACCCTCATCAGCACAGTGTGTGTGTGTGTGTGTGTGTGTGTGTGTTCTGCTGGATTCACACTCATCTGCGCACTGATGTACAGGTTCTGACCTGTTCTCGTCTCCCCTCTTGTCCTGCAGATGCGGTGTGTTTCCTGGCTCTCGGCTTCGCTCCTCCTGTGTGTGTGTGGATCAGCGGTGGACGGACGGTGCTGGGACCTCGCCGACTCTCACCACCTCGCCGACTCTCACCACCTCGCCGACTCTCACCACCTCGCCGACTCTCACCACCTCGCTGACTCTCACCACCTCGCTGACTCTCACCACCTCGCTGACTCTCACCACCTCGCTGACTCTCACCATGAAATAATGGTAAAAGATGATTTAACATGATCTATTACCCAGTTAAAGATCTCAGTAACTACAGTTGTGCGAGAATGAACCTACATGAAGTTCAACCACATGTAGGTGCAGAATAATAATTAAAAAAAAAACTCCTTTGAGATAAACAAGAGAAGTAGTTCATCTAATTTCTAGCAGCACTGCTACACTACTGTGTGTCCTGTTCATCCGATTGTCTCGGTCAGGGCTTAAGGACTCGCTTCTTCTGACCGCAAGAGAAACCATTAGTGATCACTTTAGTCTTATATAATTAGTGATCAGCCTCTTTATCACACCCTAAATTTTTATTAAAATTAAATCCTGAATTTAATCAACTTATTTAAACTCCGTTACATATGGACAGACTGTGTCCAAAGATCAGTTTGTTTGTACGAGTACAAGAAATGAAGTGTTTCATGAAAATCCTGATGCTAAACTATTCATAGAGAGCAAAAGTGAATTAAATTCCCATTTTCTAGGAATGCATCTGGGAGAGCAGGATGAAGCTGCTGGTCGGTGGCACTGAAATCCTGCAGAGCAGTGAGGAAGACCAGGAGGACAGCTCGAGCCTCGGCGTCCTGCTTCCAGCTCCGTCTCCGTCTGACGCCTCACGTGAACAGACGCCCAGCACGAGACCTGAACGCAGCGAGGACAGACTTGTGCACTCCATGGAGCATTTCCGTTGGGGGAAGCCCGTGAGCCGCAAGCGACGCCCGGTCAAGGTGCACACGGCCGTGTACGCGAACGACGAATATCAGGCGACCCCGCCCATGGAGACGCCTCTCGCTTCACTATACAGGCGTCAGCTCGAGGGCGGAAAGGGGCAGAACAACGACAACGCAAACGCGAAAGGTGCCGCGAAGTATCGCATAACCCACTTCCGCTGGAGCGCGCCCCCTCCTGCCAAGCGCTACGGCGGCTTCATGAGGCCCTGGTCCGAGAGGTCCAACAAGCCCCTGCTCACGCTGCTCCGAAACATCATCGCTAAAAACGTTCAGTGAGCAGGAAACGATTGCTGCTGTCAAACGGACGAGGACATGGTCCTCGTCTCAGCTTTCTGCAGCTCGCGGGGACATAAGAGAGATGATAAGAGATCTTCTGCTCTCCATCTGCTTCCATCCTAAAGGACATACTGTACACTAACTGAACAGAAGACATGTAGGAAGTGATCTCGCACTCCGGGTCGGTTTGAACGATCACTTCTTAGCGCATCATAACGAGGTCTGATTTTTTTTATTAGGAAGGTTTACTTGATGAATGATTTCTATTCTCTACTGCTTTCACATCACTCTACAATCATGGATGACATTGTAAATATGTAATATTTAAATAAATCTGCAATGGTACAAGCAGCGTTGCAAAATGTGAAAAATACTTTCTGGATGCACTGGTGTTAAAAAGGTGCAAAAAAAAAGAAATGAAAAAAGGAAAAAGCTAAAAAAACAAATATTAGAGAAAAACTAAAGATCAGGAAAAGAACAAAAGACAGAATGGAAATGGTTAAAGAACAAACAAATGTAAAAAGAAAAAAGGTTAAAAAAAAAAAAAAAAGATCAAAGAAAGAACAAGCCAAAGAAAAAACGAGAAAGAATAACAACAGGAAACAAGAAAGAAAACACTGGAATACCACTAGTGCTTTAAAAAAAGATCTATCAATCTATAACAACAGTTAAGAGAAAAATCATGTGATAGTAAGAAAGAAGGAAAGAAAGAAAAAAAAGAAAAAAATTAATAATATTAAAGTTAAAAGAAAGAAAAAAGACAGGAAAGGAGGAAAAGGAAGGACCAAAATGCCATCTCAATTTCCCCTGAATTTAATCATAAAGGATTGTAAATATTTCTGAATATTTAAAAATGTTCAAAAATGTATTAAAAATAAGGTTTTACCCTGACAATCTACAGGAAATGAAGCACCTGGTACGTGTCCATGCACACGCACAGCCATGATTAAAGTGTAGCCGTGTTCTTTTCTGTCCTTCTCGCTATACAACGTGTCATGGTGTAAGGTATTATAATATTCTAAGGCATTATAATCTGATGAGTAGATTCCTGTGTCCTGAGAACCGCCTCCTCAGGTCACGTTTAGCAATAAAAATGCAGCGAGTTTCAGTAGATGCAATTTGAAATTGCAAAGAAACTGATAAGAAAAAAAATTAGAACCATTACAGCTTTTAATTTGAAATAAATGAGGCCTCCTCTCATCAATGAACATGTTTTATTGAGCAGCTGTTGGACTGACACATAAAAACAAAGTCTATTTGTGTACAAGCTCCATGACGTGACTCGGACATGAGCGTTATTTTCCACGTGGAACATTTACACGGCAACGTGAACATCAGACAACCTGTCCTGTCTCGCTTCGTCTCAGTGCGACACAAATATTCTCATACAATTCCCAGATTTATTACTGAACGTAAACAGGAAATAAACTTGTGACCGTTTTCTTAACTTCACCAAGCGTAGTTCAACAAAAAAAATAATAATAAAAAAAAACTAATAAAACGCACACCACTGTTTATAGCCATGTACAAATAATAATGAAAAATTTATTTACTCGCTGAAGGAAAATTTCATTTGACTTAAATCTGCGGGGCTTGACCCATGCCATTAGCAAATCTATTTTAATGAAGGGGGGGGAGGGGGGGGGGCTTAACTTTTACACCCTTTAAAATTACATTTCGAACTGAAATTGAATTTTGTGGTAAAACTGAATTTCTTACAAGCTTTAAATTTGAGCATTTTTGAATGATTGATAATTTCAGCTCAAAATAAAGCACACAATTTCAAGCTATTAACTCACATTTTTCATTTTGCTTTAGGCAACTTGCAGGTAAAATCAGACAAAATAATAGGTTTTGTCTGCAATTTAGCAAAACTAAAAATAGTAAGTAGTAGAATGTATTTTTTAACGCACATGATTAGGAAACTGATATGTGTTTTGTGACAAACACTTCATTACATCCACTTATGCGTTCAGATAAGCGTTAATAAATTGCACGTCAGTTTCAGTTCAGAATTTTATATATTTCTATATCTAGAGTACATCATAAAATTTTAAACAGCATTAAAATTCATTTTTTTTGCATTTATATTACATTTTCTTGTTTAAGAATTAAAACTTTTTTAAAAACAAAATGTTAGAGTGTCTGTCCTGCTAGAACTTGGATGTGAAATTTTGTAAATCTCAATTATGAGAATTATGAAAATTTTAATCTTGGCACTGTTATGCAATTTCCCATAAATAAACAAGTACAAATACATTTTTGCAGGAAAATAATGAAAAATGTGGCACTACAATCAAGTGGGGGAAAAAAAAGCTAAAACATTAATATTTTTTACTTTTGAATCAAAACTGAAACTGTATTTTGAGGCTACAATTGAGGTTTCAAAGTCAGTTTTTTTCCAATTCAATTGAGAATTTTTTTTATAGCACAATCCTTTTCAAATTCAGATGGAAATTTTACAAAAAAAAATTTTATTCAGCTTTAGCTGCAATTATAAAAAAAAAAAATTATAATCACTATTTAAAAATCATTTCTGAAATTAACTTTGTGGCAGCAAATAATTTTCTAAAGCTGTTATTAAAATTTTATTTTAAACTTATTTATGCCAATTAGTAGAATTTTAACTCAACCAAATTCAACTATGCAACCAGTATACAGTAGTATAGTTACCGTATACTCAGCAAAAACTGCAGCTTAAAAAAAAAAGTAAAAAAGAAATTAAAAGCATAAAAATCCATGTGTGTAAATTAAAATTTCCGACTGTAGTACCACAGATTTCATTTCTTACAATAGCACAAAAGGTAGAGCTTCATAAACCTGAACACTAATTATAATTATAATAGTTAGTCTTGATATAGAATTTTCTAGGTCTTAAACTAAGCCTTAAATCTGACCTGTCAAAGCATGGATGTATATTTCATTTAACTTCATGTGTGATAAATAATAACAATAATAGTAATAATAATAATATAAAAAAAACGAATTCATAAACCAATTACCAAAGAAAAACCAAAAATCTAATTACCATAATAGTCAAATAAACAAACAATTATACAATAAGAAACAGTCCATGTCTATTTCCCATTCTATCACTGTGTAGTGTAAAATTGTTAATACTTTAAACTTGAAGTCTAAATAATGCTTGTGTATGTTTAGATTGTTAAAATTTCTGACCCACATCTGAACAACAACTACAACAACAAAAAAAAGGTAGAATGACAATTGTGCCACCTTCAGTGTTGAGTTTTTAACTTCATTTAGATCACGGCTTCATTTGTAAAACAGACAGACACAGGAACGAGACACATCAGTAACGAGAACGTGAAGTCACGCTGTAACGGCGATATAACGCTCGCACAATCATACGCACGATAAAACGATCGAATTCGCATTTACAACCACACAGAAGAGAATCCCTTCATCTTTTTAAAAAACAGCCAACCATCACTGACAAGCGCACAACTATATTTAAAAAATTTAACAGCGTGGTTTTCCTGTGTATGTGCAGTACGTCATTAAAGGAAAAAAAAAAAAAGAAAAAGTAACGGTTATGTTCTTCATAGAATGTTGATTAACTGCTGAAACATGCACTCGAACGTCACGTTTCGGACACCAGACGCGTGAGAACACTACTGTACATCGGTGCGTTCATCCGTATCTCGACGAAGCTCGTGCTCCAGGTTCGTGTGATGGTGGTCATGTCATGCTGGTTAGTTCTTCATTGGAGCGCAGCACCACACACACACACACACACACACGCCGTCCGTCACCTGTACGCACGCTAGCTCTACATTAGAAAAGTCAGTGCGGTTTAAAACAAAAATTTCTGTTCATATCCACGAGCATATTTACAGTTTTGAGATCGCTCGTCATAACTACTGTCATTAAACCATAAGGAAAGTTTCTTATGGATGCTTTAAAATAAAAAAATTTAAATAAAATAATTCCTTCAGTCTATTACTGTATGCATTTGCATTATTTTCAGTGCAAGTATATATATTTTTAAAGCCCTGTTTACACCCAAACAAATATCCTTAAGTACATGTGCGTGTGTATAAGTAAATAATGCAAAGTGCTAATCTGATATTGTTGAGTCTGTTATCGTTCCTGTGGCTAAATCTGGAGAAAAGGATTCGGTTACGATCCTGAAAAACAAAAACAACTCTCACTTATGGTATCCGATTGTGAGTTTTTCTCCCCCCAAAATGTTCAGGATGTCCACATTTCCAACACTGTGAAAGTAGCACCAATAAGGAGGTGTGAATTACCGCGTGAACACAGAGTCATGAAACAAAACTACTAATATTTAAAACAAGAAATTAAATAAAACAAAATAAAATCCAGTACTTTCAGGAGACGAGACGATCGTTAAACACGGCGGACGACACGACCGCATCTGAGCAGAGGGCTGAGGAGTAAAAGTAATGGCACCTCACTGGCTTTTCTCTTCGCACCGAGGCGTGGTCGTGTCACTGTCAGTCACAGTGCAAAGAAAACACGCTGGAGGCTTGCCTGTGACGATAAAGAACGTAGATGTTTGGGTAATACCTTCTGTACACACACACACACACATACATACATACATACGCACACACACACACACATACACACACACAGCTGCTGCGTTGTCTGAGCTTCTTTTCATTCACTCTATGCTAATACACACACAGGTCAGGGAACTTCATCTCGTAGATGGGGACGGAGCGGGTCTGCGTCTGTCCGTAGCTGGCTGTAATGGTGCCTGATGGACTGGGAGGAGGCCTGCGGGAGACAAGAACAGAACCAAGGGACCCAGACCCGGTTAGAACCGACAGGGGCACACTCGCAAGCTCCGCCCACAAAACACCCAGCAAGTTATATGCTCTTTACCTTCTTCCTGATATCTCTCTCTTCAGGTTCTCTGTTCTTTGCACCATTAAACTTTTGCTGCCTTTTTCCTCCTACATGACTTCTTCCTCGTTCACTCTCTTTCTTCTCTCCTTCTACCCATCAATCTTTGTATTCTTCTTTCACCCTTTGTAGTCCAAACAAGTTAGTTTCCTGTTATCTTCATTATTTCCTTCTTTAAAAATATTATTTTGTTGCTTTGTTTTTTTCCCCTTCAAGTCTTTCCTTCCTTATTCATGTTCTTTCACTCTTTTTACTGGATGCATCATCAGATACCTTCTTTCTCCTTTTACTGTTTCATTCAGATTTCTTATTCTCCTTCTCATCCAACCGTTGCTTTCTTTTTTCATCATTTCCTTTATTCTATCCTCTTTCTACCTTCCTTTTTCATGCATTCCTTCATCCTTCACTGGTTCTTAACTATAACTTTTTTGGCTTGTTTTTATTCGATACTTTCATCCTTCATTATTTCCTCCTCTACATTCTCTCATCTTCCTTCTACATAGGCATATTTGTACCTCCCCCCCCCCCCATCTTTATATTTATTACCTACAACACCTCTCTTTCCTCCCCGCCTTCCTTCATTTTTTTCCTCCTTTATGTTATCTTCTTTGGTCCCTTCCCTTCTCATGTCCTTTCCTACCCTACAATCTTCCTTCATTCTTATTCCATCTTCCCTCCTTCTCTGCATTCATTCTTTTCTTTGCACTCTCGTTTCCCTCGTAACCCACCTGATGGTGATCTCGAAGATCTGGCTGAGTTTGCTCTGGAGCATCGTGGCCTGTGGAGAGAGAGAGAGAGAGAGAGAGAGAGAGAGAGAGAGAGAGAGAGAGGCACGTGAGACTGGAGCAGACTGAAACACCACACTGTACTCAGTTTGACCCTCAGAGATCCTCACTCTCGCTCCACAGTGGGCGGCGATCTCCTCGAACGGAGCCTTCTGGAACTTCTCCACCACCTGCCTCCTCCGCTCGCGCTCCTGCTCCTCCATCCCTACGCTGTCCACTGCGCAACACACACACACACACACACACTCAGACATAATAACCTGCTACGCCATGGTGACTCTTTCATTACCGCTCAGCCATTTTACCATGTACACATAATATACAGTTGACTGTAGGCAAAAGTATCGGCACCCCTCATACGCCCACTCCCTTACTTCCTTCTTTCAAATTGTTGTTTTTCTTTTTTCTTTAATTCATTCCTTTACTTTTTCATTCTTTTAATCCGTTTATTCTCCGATTTATTTGCTTTTTTTTTTGCATTTCATCCCTTCACTTCTTCCGTCATTTAATTTCTTCTTTCCTAGCTTATCAATGCAGATTTATACACCTTCCACATTCATATCATTATCATCATCTTTTTATTTCTTCCATTTTTTCTTCCTTCTTATTATTTTCTCCTCCTTCCTTATACGTTTATGTTATAAACTCTTTCACTCCTTCCCTTCAGTCCTTCTTTCCTCTGGTGACTAACACACAGTAACAGTAACCCGAGCTCAGGTTTGAACTGAGGACACAAAGACAGACTTGACAGACCTTCTTTTGTCCACGCCTCCCTTGCTTACTTTCTCTTTTCCTGTCTTTCCTTCATTCACTTCTTGTTTCAGTGTGGATGTTCATCTATCCAGGCGTATACATCTGTACAACTTCCATCATTTGTTTTCTTTTATCTCTTCCTTCCGTCGTTATTGCCTTAGAATCATTCCATCCATTTTTATATAAAAAAATAAAAAAACTGTCTGTCTAATTCGTGTCTTTAGTACCTTTTTTTCCTCAAAAACATATTAGAATTAAAGTCAATGGTTGGTGAGTTGCAGTGTCACTCAAACGACCACTCGAGTTGAAAGTGGGCGGGACTTGCCCATGTTTAGTGCTGAAATGTGAATGGAGTGAGTGACTGTAAGGAGAGAGATTTCAGTCTGGAAAACAGACAGCACTCACTGACTCGACTCGACTCACATTTCCGTCCTCCCTGTTGTGTTTTTTCTTTCTCCCTCTCTCTTTAAAAGCCTCTCTCTTTGAGTTGAGGACATAATGGTCCGTACGGTGGGACGCAAGTGGGAAATTGACTCCTATTGCCATCTCGTGGGAGTTTTTCCTCGCTACTGTCTCATCAGGTACAGACTCGCATCTTTTAACTTATTTCCATTAATAACCCTATTTAAAAACAATACTGTACGTAAAACTGAACCGAACTGAACTGACTACACTGAGTGTTGGAGAGATTTCGCTTCTTACGGAGAGGAAATTAAAGCATGTGTGAAAAAAGTCCATCTATACTAGGAGACTCACCTATGGCGTTCTTAAGTGCTTCGAATGTGATTTCCTCTGCTGGTGTCCTCTGTGGAGTATTAAAAGGAATAAGGAACGGATTTAATAAACATTGAAATGCTGTGAAAAGCTCAACCCTCCAGTCCAGTAGGTGGCGGTATCGCACCACAATGAAAAAACACAATGACGATCTTGTAAAAACTCGGGTACTTTGAGGAAGATGGAAGTTTATATATTTTTGGAAGAAGCTGAGATTTTAACGTATTTTAAAAGAATTTGTAAATTTTAGACGTTCATTGTTTAAATGAATTTTAAAAAAAAAAGGGGTGAATTGATTCTGAATCGATAAACTGAACTGCTGATTCAATTAAACGAATAAACCAACCAATCAAGAAAAATTTTATTAAAAATTAAATAGCTAAATCATTTTATAGGTGTGTGTGTGTGTGTGTTTCCGACCTCCTCTTTCTCTGGACTGTTCCTAGACTCGACCTCCACCTGGAGAGAGATCGTCTCCCCGATGCTCTTCCTCTTCGACAGCCGGTCTTCATCTGAAAGAAAAGAAACGACGAGTTCTTTCACAGCAGTAAAATGTGTGTAACTTGCGTTAGCTGCCGCGGTGTGTGTGCGGTACCTGTGAACTGAGGTGTGTACGGTGTGGCGAGTCTCTCGGTGTTGTAACCGCTTCCTCCCAGCACCTCTGCGATCTTGGCCTGCTGGAACAGAGCTTCTCCTGTCGGCTTCTCCAGCGTCTCAGGAACCCTGACGCATCCACACGCACACACACACACACACACACACACACACACACACACGCGTAGGGGCGAATGATAATGTGAGGGGTTTTTTTTTTTGTAAGATGTTACATCATCGGCGAGTCGACCGAGTGTTTCTGTGTGAAGGTCAGCGACTGACGGCTCTGAACACGACACGCAGCAGAGAACCGCACAGATCCGAGTCTGTCTAAAACCTGACGAGAGCGAGGACGAGTCACTCACCGGCTCTGCCTCTGTGATGGACGAGTCACGATGAGGCAACACACACACACAGACTCAAATACCCAAAGTTTTTAAATCAGAAATGGAGTCTAAAACTTTTACATTTAGGCATTAGGCAGACGCTCTTATCCAGAGCGACTTCGATCTCTTTCTCTTCATATTGTTTTCTTTTTCACTTCAGATATTTTTCTCTCTTCTTTCCTCCTCTATGCTTCACATTTATTTAATTTTTTTTCCCATTTCTCAATTCAGTTCTTTACATCATTTTTGTTCTTGCTTTTATTTTGCCTTTGACAGACAGGAAGACAATGAGACAGGCAGGAGGACAGAAAGCCAGACAGGTAGTAAGACAGGCAGACAGACAGGCAAGCAGAGAGACAGGCAGGCAGGCTGACAGACCTGGTCAGAGGAAGACAGGACACAGACAGAAACTCACTTTGGACGTTCGATGAAGACATCTTCTGGCAAAAGAAACGGCGATTCCTTCTGTCTCATCTCAATGACCTGCAGCACACACACACACACACACACACACACACACACAGCTCTAAGATGCAGTGATTAAAGAAGCTGCAGTGTTCACAACGCACATAAGCCTGTGCAATATCTCTCATCCTGAGCACATGGTGTGTGTGTGTGTGTGTGTGTGTGTGTGTGTGTGTGTGTGTGTGTGTGTGTGTGTGTGTAGGAGGTGATGCTGGACCTCATGGACGTGCTGGCAGAAGGCAGGCAGGGTGGTGAGCTGGCAGATCAGGTTGAGGTACGCAGCGGTGAGAGCGTGAACCGCACAACGGTTAAACACCGGCAACGACTCCTCACTGACTAACGCCAAGTCCTGCACACACACACACACACACACACACACACACACACACACACACACACACACACACACACAGAATAAAGACAACAAAGTGTTACATCACTACCATAAAACAAGCTTCTGTTATCAACTACACACAGCCTCCCCCACCTGCCCCCCCTTCCCCTTTATTAATTTATCTGTTTATCTGTTAATTCTTCCTTTATTCCCTTCATCTTTCCTCTTCTCTTTCACTCCTTCGTTCTGGTGTTAGTTTGTCCTTTACTACTTTTCATAACAGGATGTGGTGCACTTGGTGCCTTTAGATCATCAGAATCTTTATTTAAATCTTTTTGGTTATTTGTGCTGAATTGGCTTTTCTGTGCGATCGGACCGGATCGGACCGGACCGGACATGGGTGAGCCCTGAGTGCCCATGATCCCGTCACGAGTTTGCTGATGTATGGTTGATCGATACTGTTCAGTTCACCTGACGGTGTTGATGTTATGGCTGATCGGCATATATTATCATCATTATTTTTAGTAGTACAGTGGAACCTCGGATTACGAGCATAATTCGTTACGGAAGCGGGCTCGTATTACAAAACACTCGTAAACCAAATGAGATTTTCTCATAAGAAATAATGTACACTCAAATTATTCGTTCCACAGCCCGAAAAAATAAATACATAAAATAATCAATACAAAATATAAAGTAAAAATAAAACAAATTAACCTGAACTTGACCTTTAAAAAAAGTAAAAATAAAGCGACAGATTAGTGTCTCAGTTTATGCGCGCAGGCGCTGTGTGTGTGTGTGTGTGTGTGTGTGTGTGTGTGTGTGTGTGTGTGTGTGTGAAGTCGCTCCCGTCACGAGAGAGAGAGTGTATGAACCGGCACGGTATTAAATTACGCGCGCGGGGACACAGAGGCTGAGGGAGAAAATAGTATTTTTAACCTTCTAATGAGACTTGATTGGACAGTAAACCTTTCTTCTTTCTCATTTGAATTTTATATAAACACACATTAACAAAAAGACTGTTTTGTCGGAAAAATTAGCAAGGAACATCGCTAATGACACTCGTGTGAGCGCTTCATAACGGAATCACTGCTGTAAAGTAAAACAAAAATGAACCGCACGTTACCTTTGAAAAGAATCGCGAGTGTGTGACCCAGCACGGTGTCAAATTACGCGCGCGCACACACATAACGGAGGAAGAAAATGGATTTTTAACCTTAAAATTAGACTTTCTTTTGCTTTACACGCGCACACACACGTCTGTTGTCGCTACAGATCCAGTAATGCGCACATCCGATTTAAAACCCGCTTACTCCGTAATGATTAATTACTCTTTCCATCTCTTTTCCTTCACCGCTAATAGCAGCACCGCCATTTCCGCATTACTGGATCTGTAGCGACAACAGACCGCAAAGGATGATGGCCACGCCTGGGCTGATAGGAATTGTAGTTCCCGCTACCTCCCGTTCGCTCCATTCGCCTGAGCAAACTTTTCTCAGAAGACCTACTGTATAGTTTTATCGAGTCATTTCGGTTTCTCTCTGAAAAGAAACGAGAAAGGAAAAAAATAATCCTGTGTCTGTCTGAATAAGTGAGTGAATGAGGTGAGTGTCTCAAATACTCATTCAGCACATGGACCAGCTGCAATAAGTAGGCTGCTATTTTAATTTTTTTCTGAGTTTTCAAGAATACTAAATTGAACCTTAGTTTTTTTTTTTTTTACATGGTTTAATAATTTTTTGTTATTAAAATTGAAAAATTCAAGTTTATGTTTCAAAGTTTACAGACAGATGGCTAATTTGTATGCCATTGATATGTTCAGTGTTCATGTATACTGTTTAATAAACACTTCTGGCGCTTTTTTCGAGTCTCTTCATTAGTTTAGTTTTTCCTGTAAATGATTCAATAAATACCGTACCGTGCCATTCATACCGAGGTATTACCGTACCGTGAAGTTGTGATACCGTTACATCCCTAATATATATTGTTTATTATTGTCAGGATTTGTAGAGACGAAGCGTCGCGTCCCACCGTCCTGCCGTCTCACCTGCAGGGCCAGAGCGAGGCGGATGAGATCAACCACCACCTCCTCGTTAGCGAGCTCGATGCTGATCAGGGCGAGGAGAGAGTAAAGCATCTCGAAGTGCGGCTGCACGCTGCTCTGCTCCTTACACGACACGTAGATGTGTCTGTAGAGCTGCTGGGCATGCTGCATCACACACACACAAACACACACACACGCATACACGACTGAATCATTACTGAAACCCAAAAAACATTAAGATGAAACCAGCGAGGTTGATGAGGATGAGGTTGAGATTGAGGTCGTACTTTCTTCATGAAGAGGTTGTCCTGACGTGAACACTTCTCCATCTTGAGTTTAAGCACGGATATATCAGGGATGATGCTGCAGGAGGACAGAAGGTTTGTTTAGTTAATCGTTGTGGTGTCGGTCCGGCGTGTTTAAGCTGCGTTCGTGCGCACGAACCTGACGCTGGAGAACTTGGGGAGGTTTTCGTGGCGATCGATGAGGCTGACGAGGATTTCCAGGACGAGCAGGCGGATGTGCGCGTCCTCCAGCAGCGCGAAGGACAGGAGCGGGTCGAGGAACGAGCTGGGAAGAGCCGTCAGCATGTTCGTGCTCTGGAAGCCGCTCGTCACCTGCGTGTCAAAGGGACGGTTAGCGGCGCACACTCGAGTACCGCCATCTTTACTCACCAGTGTTTAGGGGTCGTACCTGTCTCAGAGACTTCAGCAGCATGACCTGAATCATCCTGTCACCCTCAGACCTTGGGGGGACAAAAAAAAAACAAAGCCTGGTCAGTCTTACGCTTCCTACGGTGTAATGAATCTGTCCACGTGTATAAAGTCACCAATGATGTTTTATACACTTCAGATGGGCATTTCAGAGGCCGCAGTACCCACCCATGGCCGGTAGGTGGCAGTGTAAGGTGCATTCCAGGAATGGGGATCTTGCCCATGATGAAGAGCATCACTTCAGAACGCTGGTACGTCGGCAGAGTGCTGGCAAAGGAACCTGAGAGCACAGACAGAGAAAAAAAAAAAACAGTATTAGATAAAATGCAGTAATACAGTAAATTAATCATGTAATAACGACATACACTCCGGTCTTGATTTGATTGGAATCGGGTCGTGAAACTAGTATTGTTCAGTCAAGATTTGACTAAAAAGACTTAGACGAGTCTTAAATACAAGTAGTCCCCGACTTACGAACATCAAAGTTACAAATTTCCACAGACACAAACGCCCCGCGGTTCTACGAACATTGGTAGATGCGAACAATTCAGGGAATTAGCTCACGTGTATCGTTACAAAAAAGTAGACACTGCAGTGCACCACATAGGGATATTTACAATTACTGTATATACAATATTTTCAGTGTGGAAGTGAAGGTATAAAATGTCTAAAGTCCGGTATATTGTATGTGTGCGCGCGCGTGTGTGGGAGTAATGAGTCGACCTCACCCGACACGATGATAGAAAATGTCTGTCCTGTAAATATGTCTTGATGGTGAGTAATCCTAATTTTGGAAAATCCTCAACAAAACAGAGTTCACAGCCTCATACAGTGGAAAACAGCTCCGAGACAAAATGGTGTCCGGGATTCACCCCGCGATTTAAAGGCTTAGAGACAACACGGTGAGATTAATTTCCTTAGGCACTTGAGAACAGGGACAGAGATCGAGTGGATCGATATGCTTGACATTGTATATTCGTGTGAATGATGTACAAGACTACCTTTGTCACACTTAAGAACAAATCCGACTTACAAACCTGCTCTCAGAACGGAACTCGTTTATAAGTCGGGGACTACCTGTAATACAAAACTATGTGCATTTTTTTTTGCACGTATAAAATGATAAATTTTTATTATAAACTACAGGCTCAGGACATCTTGAAAGCAAATAAATAATGTAGAAAATCTCTGAAGATATGATCAAATATGGGGGAAAATGACAGACTGGAACATAATTAGCTCTACGGCAGCAGCTGAGGCACCGATCTGAGCAGGAGTAGACTTCCTGAATTACTTTACAAGCACATGATTTTTTTTTGGTCAGGTCGGGTTTTATGTCATAACGGTTCACGTTCATAATCACACGTATCTTTTATCTGACTCTATTGCGGACGCGTCTGTCCCCTGAAGCGGGTCATTGCTGCTGTTCTCTCTCCGTCTGAACCAAAACACATTCATTTCAAGCATTTTAAGCAAAAACATGCTTGAGGGGAGGTCTTGCTCTGGACGGACTATGAGCAGTTGGTCGGCTGTATTTGTGTCGGTCCAGGAGAAAGAAGGAAGCCAGACTCTCGGCTTGAGATGTTTTTATCAGCTGTTGCTAAAACGCTGCTATAAAATCCCCACGCTGTCGGTGCTCACGAAGACGGCTGCACTTCTAACTTGTATCTCCGATGCACAGAAATGCCTCCCTCTAGTGGACAAGCTTCACATCAGAGATTCCGGTAAATGCGCTTCTCAATAACGGCACTGCGTTACAGATTTACCCGATATCATCTCGGTTATGACTGGTCTAAAAATAAATACTCAGGTCAGCGAGCAGCGCACGCTTCTGCAGAGGCAAAAACCACATGAATTCCGATCTGCCTGTTCTCATTTAAGTCACATGACCAAGTATCGGATATGCATCCAATCTAGGCAACGCTCTTCCACGTTAATTAACTCAGGACGTTCTTCTTTTACCCTTTCACAAAGTCGAAGGACTTCGTCACCGTATCCTTTAAGTGTACAAAAAAAAAATAAATAAATAAATACTGACGCAAGATGAAAGGAAAAGGGCCGAGCTTACGTTCCAGATTCCAGAATTGATCAGCTCATCTGCTGTTATATTTTATTTTTACTTTTTAAAAATAGGACAACTCCATGTTTTTAAATTAAGGGGTACGTCTGAGCGACGGCGGAACGCTCCGAGACCTACCGATGGTTTTTATGACGACTTCTTGGAGCTGCCTCTCCTCGTGCTCGTTGACGGTTTTGTTGCCGGCGCTGGTGGCATCGTAAAACCCGCTGAGCTCGTAGTCCACGCTGAGTTTCAGGTGCCTGAGGAGAGTGTTGAACACCTCCAGCACAGTGGGGCCTAAAACACACACGGTTCAGGCAGGATTCACAGAGTTATATCATTCGTTCAATTTAATTATATTTATACAGCGCTTTTAACAACGGTCATCGTCTCAAAGCACCTTCACAAAAATGAAAGACAATTTTTTAGAAGAGAAAATATTTGGAAGTGTGTATGTGTGAGAAAAATGTGTCTAGATAATAATGAGATGAATGAATGAATGAATGAAACGTCTCTGATGAGCAAGCCAAGGGTGACGACAACAGTGGCAAGGAAAAACTCCCCGAGATGGCATTTGTAAATAATTCGTTATAAATCTTAAGGTAATTTTTACATTTAAACACACTAACACTATTTTCTGGGATTGATTCGCCAATCGAAACATGATTGGGTTGTCCATTTTATAATGCAAAAACACTTTATATTTAAAAAAATATATATATATTTTTTATAACAACTCCTGCCTGGTTTTCTTTGCATGTTTCTACTTCTTGTACCAAATCCTAAAGCCCATTTACAGGTTGGAACATATGACGTCATGGGACGGATCTACTGAATGGGACGGATCTCCAACCCCCTGGAGGGGGAAATGTCTCCCTCTAGTGGACACGGCATCAGAGTTTCACATCAAGCGTTTCAGTGAAGGCATTTCTAAATAAAGTCCCCTTTGATGATGACTACCTGAATAGTAAGCGAGGAGTTTGTGTGTTGTTCTTAAAACAGGGCAAAGTGTTTAACTGTGCAATAGATTTAGCCAAATATCATCTTAAAGGTTTTATAGAAAAGCTTCCACTTTCATGTTTGTTTGTTTTTTTGCTACAAGGTCAAAAACAGTCACGAGTGGGTAATCTGTGACACACAGTAGAGCAATATGTTAATCTGTATCTGAGAGTTGATAAATGAGGGCCGTTCAAGTCAAACTGGGACTTCTGATTGTGCAGAATAACGGAAAACGATGACATGAGAGCTAAAGAAAAAACCTTTATTTGTCTATATAATTTTCTTTAAAAACGTTTGCACCATTCAGAAGTTTTCCTGAGGCTAAGAGTCTCGTCGCCGAACTGTGCTTAAAGTCTTCTTTAATGTCAATCACTTTTAATCTTCATTCACCAGAAATTTCATCACAAGTCCCGGTTTGACCCGAACGCCCCTCGTATTTTCTGATTTCCTAAGTGCTACTGTGTGAATATTGAATATCATTTCCACTCAACATGACGCTCACCTACAGACCCGCTGGCTGCTATAGCGGCTGCTTCCAGGAGAACCTCCACGATCCCGGCGCGCACCGTAGCCGAGGTCTTACTGTTAGCGTCCAGGTGACCCAGGAGCTGCTGGATAACCAGGTGAGAGTGCTGAGACTGAAAATACGCCACACAGAGAGAGAGAGAGAACGTACAGTTAGTCTACATAATTATTAAGAGACCTTTTTCTGTCTTTGTTCGTCTGTAAGCAAACTACAGTTTCTAAAGTCTCACGTGATTACTGGTTTGGATTTTACGACTCCTGAGTTCTAAGAATTGAAGAGCAACAAGAACACAAAAGACCGAATCCTTGAAGGTCCTTAAAACAAGAAAATTAAATGTTTAAAAGCATGAATTTACTCCCAAATGCATGATTTATTCTCGACATTCGGTCGTCCATAGCAACCGGCTCAACTCCATCCTTTTCATCAGCTTAGGAGTTATCCCGACGTCTTAGCGAGGCTGACATTTAGAAACGGCAAGCGGAACAATGACAGGAGTGCTGCACGTGCTGATAATATCAGGCTGACATGATGTGTGCCAAAAACACACCTTCATTTTAGTTCGACTGCAGTGCTGTAATACTCTGAAATATTTTCAATCCAACATGTCAGAAATTCTCTCATGAATTAAAACCATCCTCATACTGATTCAGTAGTGAAAAAAAATAAATAAACAAAGCAGCGTGTGATGTCACTCTGCACTTTTTATCTAAAAGTTTCGCTTCTTCCTGACAGGAAAGAAAAAAAGAAGAAGAAGAGAGGGGGAAAAAAAGCATGTAGATTCCAGAGCTTTCTTAAAAAGCAGCTGCAGTCCCACAGGACTCGAGAGTGTGAAAAGCAGCGGCTCAGCAGTTTCATGAACTGGTTTCAACAAGAAAACTGGCTCATTCCTGCAAACTGTGACATCAGGGGAAAACTTTTTTCCTTTCTTTCTTTTTTTTTTTTTAAAGAGTGAACACTCATCGTACCGCTGACGCCAACATCAGACACGACGACACGCGAGTTATAAGATACAGCACGTTCTCTCAAACATCGTATTTATCACATTTACTGCATGTAAACGTGACACGAAAACATAATTACAATTTTAAATAACAAAGAAAAATTTTTATAAAAATCCAAAAACTAACCCATAAATTAAATTTTATTAAAAATACTTTATTTAAACTAATGCAATTCAAGGCACGCATAGTAAAAAACTCATTTTTTATTTAAAAAGTCATCAGTGCTAATACTAAATAAAATGACATAAATCAAATACTGTTGAAATTATGATAAATGGAATTAGTGCGAAAAGTAAACCTCTGTATAAAATCCTTAAAAGTAAACATCTGTATTGAATATCTGTAAATAAATACAAACTTTATAAGCTGTGAGAAAAGGTACAGCTTAAGAACCAAAATAAAGTAGAGATAGAAGAATGAATAAAAATCAAGTTTCAATATAAGATCTATTAATTGTGTTTTTTTTTCCTGCAAAACTCTTTGATGCATTTTTGATCCAATCAGGAATCAGAATAGTGAAAACCAGATTAACGTTTACTTTAGACGAGTGTCATCTATATAACCAGGAAGTTAAAAGCTCATTATGCAAAATTCACTTTGTAGTCATTTTCAGACTTTCAGGTTCGTATTGGCCTAAACAAGCCAATTTATCAGATTCATACCAAACTAATTTATAAACACAACACAAAGATAACACGAGCACATACAGGACGTAGTTTTAAAATGATAATTTTACTATTATGGGAAAAAAGCTAGTAGTGTAGTGACCTAGTCGATGTCGGGACTTAAATCCTTTTGAGATGCTGCGGCCTGACCTTAAACAAGCGGTTCACGCTAGAATACTCTCCTTAAAACAACTGTGTGATGATGAGTGATATTTATATAATAACTGGTACTGTCAAGCTTTTGTACAGACGGTTCCATCTACAGGCCACCAGGTACATCGGGCAGCGGATACAGACCCGCCGTTTCT
Source organism: Channallabes apus (assembly GCA_030522415.1). Taxonomy (NCBI): domain Eukaryota; kingdom Metazoa; phylum Chordata; class Actinopteri; order Siluriformes; family Clariidae; genus Channallabes; species Channallabes apus. Next base: position 5,852,132 of record CM060128.1, on the reverse strand, counting down.
GTGGCAGTTATTTGCAGGGTCGGGTTGCCAGCTCCACGTCCGAATGTATCTCAGCCCTCGGCGGGTACAACTGTGGCAACTCGTGGTGAGCCGGCAGCGTCGGGGCTCGAACCGGGAACCTCCTGATCTGCAGTCCAACGCCTTAACCGACGAGCCACCCCCCTGCCCTGTCAGGGTTTCGTATTCCCTCATTAAAAAAAGGTTTTAGGCTGAGCTGAGTCATGAATGCACCTCTGTCTTCAATTCTTCATCAGAAGTGAATCTTCGTCCTCGTAGTTCTTGCTTTCAGTTGAACCAAGTGTCGACAGTGTGGGCAGAAGCCGTTGGATAAAAGTCCTCGGTGTTTTATTTGAACTTTAGTCTTCAGTTCTTCTCGCTGTAACGAACACTGTAGACCATTAAACCTTTTTTCTGATGACGTTCCAATACTTCTGGCCCTCGAGAATCCCAGAAAACTGCAAGATGGATTTTCCAGACTTTTTAACTTTTCCCTCAGTCGATTAAGGATTGAGGATGTTTCCGTTCCAGAGGCTCGTAGTGATGAGTCCGTGTCTCGTCACCAGTAATGATTCTCTTTGAGAAACTTTCACCTTCCTTCACATTTGCAGATATCCAAACACTGCAGATATCCAAACACTTTGGTTTATGCTCTTTGGTTCATGTTTCAGCATCAGGTACACCTCAGACCACAAAATAAAAAAAGTATTCAATAAATAAATTAATTAATTCATTAATAAATCACCGCACGCTGCTTTTCTGTCGTGCAGATCTCAAGTGGGGCGTCTATCTTTGCTCGCACTGCAGATACAAACGAACTGACGTAAACACATTCATACCTGCACAGCACTGACCGGGGAGACAGAGGCCTCGACCGAGAAACTGAGAGACTTTATCAGGCCCTAGCTGAAAGAATACGGGTGTAACCAAGAACGCAACAAATGCAGTAGCTGCAGTTTTCATGGAGTGACGCAACTCTTACCTCAGAATCTTTCGCGCATTAAAAAAAACAGAACATTTGAACATTTTCCTGAAATGAACTCAAGACCTTCACAGCCTCAAGACGGATTTTTTTTTTTATCCTGCTAAAATAAAACCACCTTTTCACCTGAATAGAGTACATGACGATCTTGAAGCAGCGCACTGCGAAGGTTTTTCCTTCCCACAGAGAGTGATTATCCAGATGCCTGGAGGAAAAAGACAGAGAGAGAGAGAGAGAGAGAGAGAGAGAGAATAATAACCAGTTTACAGATAAAACAACTGGACCCTGATGAACATGTTTTAAATGATGCGGCGCTGAGAAACGGGGGTTCGTTCCTTACATGAGGACGGGAGTGACGGCGTTCTTGATGTTGCCGTAGGCGGCGCGGCCGAGAAGCTCCCGGAAACAGCGCTCCGTCAGCTCGGCCGGACTCTCCTTCTCCTTCTCGGTGGCCTGCAGAGGAGACGGGGAGCGACTGCGCGGAGAGAGAAAGGAAGGACGTTGGTAATGAAACGCGTGTTACGCCGGGAGGAGACGACGCTGCGAGCTCCGTGACTTCAGACTGATGCCAGGTTCGAAGCTCGGAGTTTAATTAGATCTGATGATTAGCTCGAGGCTTCCAGAGGGGGCTCGCAGTGCAAAGTGTCTCATTACTGTGTGTGTGTGTGTGTACGTGTATGAGAGCATGAACGGTCTCGCCAATTTTCCATCATTTATTCAGCAGTCTATTCTCGTCCCTGCGCGCTTCCTGAATTCATAACCGCGTCCTGCTGGTGCCACCTGGTTCGGCTGCGGAAAACCTGCTACTGACTCCTGACGAGAGGGCCGGCGCGAGAACGAGACGCGACGCTGACCGTAGTGTGGTTCTGTCGAATGTACAACTCAATCTAAAGGGGTTAGAGTACGGAGCATGTGAGGCGAGGCGAGGCAAGGCGGTCTTGCGAATGAACTCGGTTATAGTGAGAAACTGATCCGACTCTGAATCGACTCGAGTGCAGGAAGTCAATCAAACGTGCAGAGAATCTCTTATTGTTATCATTATTATTATTATTATTTAAACCTCTGTTCAGAAATGTTTAGGAAGTCTTCAACAGATCAAAAATAAATGTTCTTTTCACATTCCAGTGACCGTACTCTACATTACTCTACGTTACTGTACATTTTATTAGGAACGCCAATCAGCCAATCATGTGGTAGATACAAGACAAGAGCTTCAGGTAATGTTCGCAAAGAATTTTTATTTTTTTTCAAGGACGGCCCATGTGGAACAATACTTTCCCCTTGATTCCTTGAAGAATTAAAAAAGCAAACTAAATGTAAAAAATAAAGATTGGACCCATTTAACTGGCACTACTAAAAGGAAAAAAAAATAAAATAAAAAAAATTCGCCATTTTGTCCTACATCTAAAAGAAGATCAGATTTTTAAAAATAAACAAAATAAAATATCCTACGTTCGCAATAAAAAAAAAATTTTTAAAGCATCTCGAGGTCCTGAAGTGATTATTCTGCCCTCTGTTCCCCTGATAATGATGGTCGAGGGGGGGAGGGGGTTAATAACAAGCTGCCATTTACAGTAAGAGCCAATTAGCACTTCAAACGGCAGAATACGAGTAATTAACGTCTCCTCCGGTGCTGTAATTACGCCTGTCAGCGGTGGCGTCGACGGGGAGACGCAGCGAGAGGGAAGCGCGGGAGGAAGGCGCCCCTCCCCCATCGGACTCTGCGCATCAGTGTATCGCCGGGACGAGACCACGAAGCTGACCCGCGCTCGCTCGGGAGAGATCTCGTGTCAACCACTTTACCGGAACTCTCCGCCCTGAAGGGGATTTAAAAGGGGGTGAAATTTCTCGGTGACGTCACATTAATGAGAAGCCCAGCGATGTCCCGGGAAATGACATGCAGTTGTGTTGTTGTCACGGCTCGGATGGTTGGGGCTCTACAAGATGGTGGAATGAACGGACGCTCTGAGCCGGTGAGAGAGCCGAGCGGCATTCTGGGAAACCTTTAATCAAAGTAAAAGGATCGGACTCGTATAGGAACGTTTCTGAGTCGTGCTCTCACCTCTCCGTGCCTCCTCCAGACTGCAGGTTGAACAGCAGGGACGGCACGATCTTGTCCATGTGCTGCGGATCCCAGATGTTCGCCTGCAGTTCGTCGTTGACCGTCTTCCTCACCACTCCCTGCAGCCCTTTTATACCGGCCATGCGGATTCTGAGGCACGGAGACAAAAAGAAATCGTCCAACCTCATTAATTGATTATTATTATTAATTGCCACCATTATTACACAAGTTCTAGATAAAATCCTGACTGGATTCTGTTACTGTGATGCATTTTTTCCTGTCAAACTATACAAATCCTCTAACGAGGAACCTGTGATAAGAATTGGCACTAAACAGATGTGCGTCCATACCAGAAACCACAAAAATAAAAATAAAAAAGGCTTTGATTTGATGCGCCCAGCATGCATAGTGTTCAAGTCTCTGGAGACAGTGTGATGATCTGGGGTTGATTCAGTCGATCAGGTCTAGACTCAGCAACGTTATGGGGCAATAAAATAAAGTCAGCTGACGACCTGATTGTACTGAATCACCGGACAGATCGACAGACAGATAGACAGAGACAGACAGCAAGACAGATAGCTAGGCAAATGGATTGAGAGACAGGCAGACATACAGATAGACAGAGACAGATATGACAGACAGATAGATTGTGAGACAGGCAGACAGATGGATAAATAGATCGACAGATGGATAGAGAGAGAGACAGATAGACAGATAAAGATACAGCTGTCTGTCAGCTGACGACCTGAATGTACTGATTGAGCAGATTATCACGAGTTTTTATTCCCTTATGGTGACGTCCATATTGCAGGACTCACGGTGTAATTAAGAGCGATTCTGGAATGAGGAATCCGTCTCTTACAGGAACTGGACACCACATTGTGTGTGTAATCAAAGCGAGAGGAGGTGGATCAAAATATCAGATTAGAATTTGACCCCGAGTATTGAGTTTTGTCCCATGTTTATCAGTTTGGTTGAAATAGTTACGTTCACACTGAGTAGAGAAGAACATGTGACGATCACAAACAGACGCTACGTTTAGTTCTAGGAGGCCAATTGAGTTTCACGAGTGTTACAGAAAAAAATAATAATAATTTATGTACATGTGCAATGTGTTCAATTCTATGCCAGTTCAGCATTTTAAGATTTCATGTTTGAAGATTTTATTTAGTTCCCTTCCACTTATTTCTTAACTTAAGTTCTGCGCGTTCTCACCTGGTGCGGACATCCAGATCTTCAAAGTTGGAGTGGCACATCTCACTGAAGCGCGACACGAAGAAATCGTAACTGCGATGGTACGAGGGCGTGTCCTCCTCGATGTTGGCGAACTTGACAAACTGAGGAAAGACAAATGAAGAGAAGGACCACAAAAAAAAATGAGAAGAAACTCAAATAGAGAAGAGAAAATTTCTCTCACAAACGCACAGCACGTCATCATCATCCTCAAATGCCAGAGTTTCAATTTTAATGCGCGGACATTTCCTCTGGAATTAAACCTGATAGAGAACCTAACAGAGTTTCCCCTGAAGGCAAGACGGAGAAACGGCTGATGATGTAATAACTGGTCTTGAAAGAAAAAGACAAAGAAAAAAAAAAAAAAAAAAGAAGACAGAAATAGTGAGGAACACTGAATAAACTTTATATTACTTTACATGATATTTAACCTCCTTCTGTTAAATTAGTCTTTTAGCGCCAATTTAGACCAATATATTTTAACAAAGGAAGGAAAAAAAGACGACAAGCATTAAAACAAACGTACATGAATATCCTCTTTCATTACATTTCACGAATACTCGAGTTCCTTAAATAAGGCTGAGGTGATTCTTTATAAGCAGTGTTGGGTTAGCGTTAAAGTACTTGGATGACTTTTTGTAGTGTGTGTGTGTGTGTGTGTGTGTGTGTGTGTGTGTGTGTGTGTGTGTGTGTGTGTGTGTGTGTGTGTGCTAAAAGCCCCTACAAGGAGTTCATATTTTCTGCAGTGGAAAAGTACTTGAACTATTTACCTTTATCAGGAACTACCGCTGTAATGTAACAGATTACTTTTTAATGAAAGTAATTTTTTTATGTAATTAGTTACTTTAAAAACTGTACTTTTTGGTACTGAGGTAATAAAGTAAGTAAGTAACAGCTGTTTTACTTATAGTGCTGTGCAAAAGTCTTGGGCACATACAGAAATATAGCATAAACAAAAGATGCTTTTGAAAACATTTCTGCATAAAATAAACTTCTATAAAGAGCAGTAAAGAATAATAAAATAAACAGTCAATATTTGGAGTGAAAACTCATTGCTTAAAATCAGGAGTTTTAGACACAGATTTGTGCAGTCTTATAAGAAAACAGCTGTTAGGTTTTACTGAGCTTGCTGGAGAATATGAGTTCTTCTGGTAACTATCACACTCGCTCCTTTATATTTTTATGCAAATCCCAGGAGCGTACATTAGGTTTTTTGTTTCCATCTGAGGACTGGTCTGTCTTGTACTATATATTCTTTCTTTACAGCCATGCATGTATCATTTTTTTAAGTTAAATATGTAAATACTTCATGTCTGCATAGTTATGTGCAAAATCATTATGACATAAAACAAAATTTGTACAACATGTAATATGGTGCCTAAGACTTTTACACAGGACTGTATGTACAATTATATTCTAATCAAACACTATATTGCCAAAAGTATTCGCTCGCCTGCCTTTACATGTATATGAACTTAAGTAACATCCCATTGTTAATCTACAGGTCTGTGGTCCGAAGGTTCCTGAACTTCACACTTAGTGTTACTGAAAGAACTGACGAACGTCTCTCCTTGAATCCCATTTTCACATCTTTTAGCTGACAGTGCTACAGTTGATCTGATAAATCTCCAGGAATTACAGGAACCCAAAAAATTTAACTAAAAACGTAAATTAAATAAATCCATCTAAAGCATCAGGATTCGAATCATGTTCAAAACATGTTCCTGAATAAAAATACATTTAAAAAGTTGTCGACAGAATTTGTTAGTCTTCACAACCAGAGATTCGGTGCAGCTATTATACATTTATGGGGGTGCCAATAATTTTGAAATTATTAGAATTTAAACGAAGAAAAAAATGAAAAAATAAATAAATAAATAAGTAAATAAGTAGATAAGTAAATATGTAGGCGAGATGAAGAGTATTCACCGAGTTGGTTCCCAGGATCTGCAGGTTGGGCTTGTCCGCTTCCAGGAGTTTGCGAACCATCTTTAGGAAACTCTCCACGAAGAGGTTAATGCTCTGACAGTGGCACGCCATCAGGAGCTGATCCAGGGCCTCCATCGCAATACACACGTACCTGACGTACCGCGCACAGACGGAGGAAGAAAGAGAGAGAAATAAATAAAGTGGTGCGTTTCAGGATACAGGAAGCCAAAATAAATAAATAAAAGTTTACAATTCTCGTACCCGTATCTGTGTCTGGCCACATCGCGGCACAGTCTCTCAGACAGGTAGGCTCCTATTCGGTCCAGCTTCTCTGGAGCAGACAGAGCGTAGAACGTCAGCTTCTCCATGTTGGCCTTCACCAAGCCGTCCTACACGCGATCACACAAAAGCAAGGGTTTTAATTAAAACAATAATGATTAGGGTCAATAAAACACACTTTGAACCAATAAGAGAAAGATTTAAGCTCTTTCGAAACTACTGGATAAGTGCGTTAGTGTATCAGGGGATTATATAGAGAAATAAAGGGAGTTTTCTTCTTCTGTATGATCGAAAAGTCCCGCTTTGACTTGAACATCTGTAGTAATTTCACACTACTTTACAGTCAGAGCTGTCAAAGAGCAAGACAATTTCGAGCGCACACATCACACATCTACATCAAAGCACCTAAAAGTAGGACAGCCAGGAACGTAGGAAAGTCTACCATCGTAACGCCAACAGCGGCTTAAAGTCGTATTTAAAGCCCTTAAATGTCTTCGAGCCAGAAGGAAATGTTCTAATAAATATTCTAACGCCTGAAGGATTCAGTCCTCGCTGCCCGGACAATCCTGGAATAATAATCAATCCCAATGCAGCTTCCTAATGGTGCTGGGTCGGATTTAGCATGATTTATTTATTTATTTTCGTCCATCATCATCACATTTTAAAGTAGTTCAGACTCAAAGTCATTAAAAAAAATGTTTGAGGCTGAGCTGCGGACCACGAATGCACTGCTGTCTTCACGTCTTCATCAGAAGTCATTCTGCATCCTTGTACTTCTGCTTTCAGGGGACCGAACAGGACCATAAGGAGGATGTTTTAACACTTCGAAGAGAAGAGTCGACAGTGTGGGCAGAGGTGTGAGGACGTGCAGATCACAAGTGAGGCGTCCATTTTTTTGCTCGCACTGCAGTTACAAATGACCTGATGTAACACGTTCACACCTGCACCGCCATGACTGGGGGGAGACAGGAGTCTTGAACGGGAAAAGCGTTAAGAGATAAGACAGTACGGCCAACACAGGTCTTATTATATTATGACACAAAAATCTCTCTATGGTCTGTTTGATCCTGAATTGAAAGAAATTTTTTAAAAAAAGAAAAAATTTTCTCTGCAGAGCAGGATTGGTTAAACGCTGTCTACGACATGGTGAACAGGAAGCCGGATCGTGAACCTCACCTCGGGATCTTCTGGAAATATGTTGTCAACAAGCCTCTTGTACCGGGGCCTGAAAGCCCCACAGCAACAACCACACACCCCTGAGAGAGAGAGAGAGAGAGAGAGAGAGAGAGAGAGAGAGAGAGAGAGATTGAGAGAGAGAAATTAGGATGGAAAAACACCAGACCATCATCAAACCCCAGGGGAAAAAATAAATAAAAAAAATCTCTAGAGCGTAAGAGGCTTAAAAACTAAAAACATCACGATTTAAAAATAAACACTTCAGTGACGGTGCTTTGTTTTGACTTGGCTTTGGGACACGGTGTGTAAATTAAACCCGGAGGAATCGGATCGATATTAATCACTTAAAACGATTTAATCTCAGCTGAAATGTTTGCTCAGACCTTCATCATCTAAGCTCGGTGCACTAGTGACGCCCCCGGTTTCTCTCTACAGCTGTTAAACGTCTGGAGAAGGTTCAGGAGGAGAACATGAAGAGGAGGCTCGTGTTACAGCACCGAGACGTTCATTAGCGCAAAACATTAATCGGTACATTACGCGAGCTTTCAGTAATCATCATACTTTTTTTCATCGTCATAATAAAACAAACTCTTGTTTCTCAAGTTTCCTCATACTTACATTTTTGGGGGATTTGTTCAATTATGGTTATCGTTTGGAAACAACTCGGAGACCGCGGCCATTACTTAGCAACCTGCGATCAATCGACTCTCTTCATCCAAACAAACAAGAATTTAATAAATGTTGCATAATAAACATTAAACAGCCTGTCCTATTGGTCATGTGATATCCTAAACATAAACGTAAAAAAATTTCAACAACAGATAGCGCTGACTGAGTAATCTGATTGGACAGGAGAGGTTCTGGTCGAGTGGTGATACCAGACGGTAACAGTGTATCACTTGGTGTCCCAGGTGCTCTACAGTAGTTAATTACACTAACTGTCAGGTGAGGGTCTGTACGGTCCGCAGTACTGAGGAGAGAGCAGATACCCGTCAAAACACATTCATAACCAGTCACTTTCATGCAAAACACATCTGTTAATGTTATATCATCCTAAACAACACTTTATTTCCTTATTATTTCCTTAAGTCATTCCGAATCGCCTCTAAATCCTTCACGTTGTTTTGTCCATGGCTAATGTGAGCAGCAAAGTGCAAGTTCAGGTAGGACTTATAAACGAGTTCTGTTCCAGGAGCATGTTCGTAAGTTCGATTTGTTCTTAAGTCAGACAAAGTGAGTCCTATACACCCTTCGACACGAATATACAATATAAAGCATACCAATTCACTAGACTAAATCTCTGTCCCCAAAAACAGTAACGGCACCTAAGGAAATAAGTCTCAGACATGTTAAATGTAACAGTGTTGTCTCTGCGCCCTCAATTCACGAGGTAAATCCCGATTGACATTTTCCTGTTTTCCACTCTATTGGACTGTGAACTGTGTTTTGTTGAGGTTTTCTTGAAATTTGGAATATTCACCATCAGGACAGCTTCACAGGACTTTCACTTGCAGACTGAGAATATTGTAAATATTGGTATCTGGTGCACTGCAGGGTCTATTTCTTGTACAATACACATGAGCTACTTCCCTGATTTGTTTGCATCTACGAACGTTCAGAAAACCACGGTCTGTTCGTATCTGTGGAAATTCGTGACTTGAATGCTCGTAAGTCAGGGACTTAATGTTTTTTTTTTTCCTCACTTTAAAGTCTTTGATTATCAGATCCTACCTCACCCTCAGTCACAGGATGTTCTCGATTACTGTCAAAAACTTCTCACCTTTTACCCCCACTGTCTCTTGTCCTCCTCGAGGATTTGTACTCGAGCATGTGGTCCCCCCTCCTCCACCCCCTGATGGTTCATGCCTCCATCGGGAACCATTAGGTCTCGTTTACTCTTGCTTTGATGATGTGTAATAATCCGTTCTCTGCATTCATACAGAGTGTCAAGGGGGTGTGCATTAGGGGCGTTTTTTTTTTTTTTTTTAATTAAATGAAAACCTTTTTGCTCCGTCCAAATCAAGAACTAGAGAGGGGTGTGTTAGAAAGGGTCCTTGGTGTTTTATTCAATTTGGTTGTTCTTGGATCACAGCTGGAGGCTGATTTTGCTTTTGATGAGCCCGGGTTATGAAACGGTCCTCTATTGGAAATCTATTAAGGATGATGTTCTTATTTTAAGTTTATTCTTGTTGTTTTATATTTAACTAGATGTGCACACAAATACGTTCACTTAGAGTTTAACTGCACACTAATAAGCACGTTTTAATATATATATATTTTTTTTAATTTCCAACGCTATCTGTTGGAATGAATTTTGGAATGAACGAAATTTTTTACATGTTATCATGAAGTGCGCGGAATGAAGGTGTGAGATTGCGTTTATTAAGTACATTTCAACACTGCACACTCATGAGCACATTTTTTTAAAAATGTACAGCGCCATTTGTTACATTTTGAGATGAACTGATGATTCTTTAAAATGATACAAGGCTGTTTTATTTAAATTTCAGGAGTAGCAAATCTTCTCTTCCTGTGGACTGACTGCGTTGAAACAAAGCCTATATGTTACCTCAGACTCGGCCAAATACACCAGTGAAAAGTCCGTTAAAATCCGTTTGGTAGCTTTTACAGTATGCATGCACGAACAAACAAAAAAACATCTTTATGCGTCCGATCACTCATCTTATGCACCTTCAAATAATTTTTCCACAAATACACGCCAACTGTACAGTTTTATTATATATATAGATTTTGTGAAATTATTTCTTGTGCATATTTTGCACAAAACTCCTGTTTTTTTATATAAAATGTAAAAAGATGTGAGAAACCCAATTCCCAAACCTCTCTCACCCCCTGCACATGACCTTGAGCTGAGAAGTTATGAAACGTGATCGTCGTGTTCTTTTCAGGTTATCCCTGCTGATACGCAGGAAAAAGCAAACAAAAATAAACAAAATGACTTTGGATTGTCTGACGCGACCTCAACATCTCCATGCTGAAAAAAAACTGTCTAAATTAACGCTTTTTACCAAAAATTAATTACAAGACTTTTAGACAGAGAGAGAGAGCACACTGCCTGGGGTTCGGACTCTTCTCTCTCTGAGCTACGTCAATAAGGACCCCTGAGGGACGCTGTCTTCCAGCAGACGCCACCATCAAGCCTGCGTCTGCTGTTCTATTTTAATAACGAGGATAAAACCTTCCTCTCCTTACTCTACTTTTCCAGCTCATCTTTGCACCCGTGAGAGATGACCGAGTAAAATCCACTCATTTATTCATGGCTAAAAACTCGTATCAAAATCTCTTACGTTGTATTATTTCCAGGAACTGTCGTCATATCTGCTGTCTCTTCTTAAACTCACCCCATCCCACGACTTCCTCCAGCCACAAACTTAATTAAAACTTGCCAACGAGGGATGAAAGAAGTTGGCAGAGCAGCTGGGGCAGACGGAGGGGGATCACAGAAACCTTTACTCTGAGATTATGGAGATTCCCGTTCGGTCTCGCTCGCCGCTTTGCATCAGAACTGAGCTTCGTCTCTGAGCTCTGTCTCGTATCGTCGATACAAAAAAAAAAACATCCTAATCTGGTTTTAAAAAACATTACCCAGCTAATCATCTTTTCCCATAGTTAACGAAACATGCCAACTGCTATACACAGTCCATCAATTGTTTTTTCCATCCTCAGTCTCTCTTTAATCCACACACACACACTGTTGATCTGATTTGAGTCTGTACACTAGCGGTTCTGTAAATTCTGACTGGAAGCTCATGTCCATCAACACAGACGTCTACTTATAGCTCGAAGTCCAGCGCCGTGTGGGACGTCTGCAGCGCCGTGTGGGACGTCTGCAGCGCCGTGTGGGACGTCTTCCAGGCTAATAATGGCAACCCGACGGCAGATGGTAAACTAGCTGTGACAGCCAGCGGATAAAAATGGCCCGCGTGCGAGTGCATCGTGATGAGGATGAGAGGAGAGAACGTGTATGGATAAATGTACGAGTGACGACACACAGGGACGGGGGCATGGCTGAGAAAGTACGGGGGAGCGAGTGAGTAAAGTAATAAATGTACGAGTGTGTTGATGGATGGATGAAAGAGTAAGTGGATGAAAATTGTTGCTTTGTGACAGTGACCAATGTTAAAAACTGTATACAAATCAAATTTAATTGAATTAAACGAATGTGGAGAGAGAGCTGGATAGATGGATGGAGGGATGAATATATGGATAATGGATGCGAGAGCGAATAAATAAATGTATCTGATTGAGTGAGCGAGTGGATGGATGGATGACTGCATGAACAGATGGATGGATGAGTGGATGGATTAATAATGCATTAGTGATGGATGGATAAATGAATGGATGGATGGATAAAGGTATTAGTGATTACGTAGATGGACAGATGGATGGATGCATGATGTAATGAGGGATGGATGAGTGAGTGGATAAATAAAAATTATCAGTGTGTCGATGGATGGATAGATGGGTGGAGGGGTGAGTGAATGGATGAATTATCAGACCATGAATGGATGGATAGTTGGGTGAAGAGAAGAATGGATGGATTAAGAGATGAATGGATGGATTGAGAGATGAATGGATGAGTTAGTGGATGAAGAAATTACCTAATGAATGAATGGACTGATGAATGCATGGATGGATGGATGGATGGATGAGTCATTGAGTGAGTGGGTGGATGGATAAATGCATTTTAAGAAGATGGATAGATGAGCGAGTGGATGCATGATGGGGTGAGTTATGCATGAATGAGTGAGACGGAGTGAGAGGAGGGATAAATCAGTTATTGAATGGATGAACGAACAGATGGATGTGTGGAAATGAATGAGTCAGTGAGTGAGTGAGTAAATGGATGTATAGAAAGATGATGAATGGATGATTGAGTGGATGGATAAATTATCAGTTAATACATGGATGGATGGATGGATGGATGGATGGATGAGTGAACGAGTCAGTGAGGAAGTGGATGGATAAAGGTATTAGTGAGTGAGTAGATGGATGGAGATGGATGGATGAAGAGAGGGTCAGATGCAAGCTGTATTAAGAGATGGATGAATAAAAATGATCAGTGCCTGAATGGATGGATAGAATGTGAAGGGATGAATGGATGGATGATTGAGAGATGCATGGATGAGTGAGTGGATAGATAAATGAGTTGGATGGATGGATGAATAAATGTACGGCATGAAAATGGATGGATGAGTGAGCAAATGGATAACAGTTAATGAATGGATGGATGGATAAGTGACTGAATGAGTGGATGGACAGATGAGGGAGTAGATGTATGATGCATTGAGAGATGGATGAGTGAGTGGATGGATAAACATGATCAGTGCATGGATTGATGGATGGATAGACAAGTAAAGGCACAAATGGATGGATGAAGAGAGGGATAGATGCATGATGGGTTGAGAGATGGAAGGATGAGTGAGTGGATAGATAAATGAGTTGGATGGATGGATGAATAAATGTACGGCATGAAAATGGATGGATGAGTAAGCAAATAGATAACAGTTAATGAATGGATAAGTGACTGAATGAGTGGATGGACAGATGAGGGAGTAGATGTATGATGCATTGAGAGATGGATGAGTGAGTGGATGGATAAACATGATCAGTGCATGGATTGGTAAAGACACAAATGGATGGATGAAGAGAGGGATTGAGAGATGCATGGATGAGTGAGTGGAGGGATAAATTAGTTAATGAATGAATGAATAAATGGATGGATGAATGAATGAGTCAGTGAGTGAGTGAACGGATGGATAAATGTATGGAAAGGAGATGGATGGATAAATAATCAGTGAATGAATAGATGGATGGGTGAGTGAGTGAGTGAGTGAGTGAGTGTCCTATTAACCGCTTAAAAATCTCTTCATTACTCTGGAGTTTACTGAACCTGAAACTGAAAACGACTTTAATAGCTTTTAATCAAAACTAAAACCGTGAATACATTTTCTTCTTCTTCTGCTGCTCTACCGTTCACTCTCAGAGAGATAAGAGATGAGATGACGGACTGAGACAGCCAGTGAAATCGTGAGAAACGGTGCACTCGTCCGTGTGTGAGAGTGTGAGAGAGGGTGTGTGTGTGTGTGTGTGTGTGTGTGTGTGTGTGTGTGTGTGTGTGTGTGTGTGTGTGTGTGTGTGCTGGGGTGTCCTATGACTAATGCAGGCGTGTTTGTGCCGTTTCTCCAGTCTGGCTGATAACAGAAACAGATTCAGGATGCCTGTGTATCTGTGGGTGTTGCGCTACACCGAACCACCTGCAGAGAGAAAACTGCCTGATGTGAGAGGAACTAAACTGAGACACACACACACACACACAGAGTGAGACAGAAAGCGAGAAAGAGAAATTCAGACCATCTAACAAATTGTACTAGAAATTTGAGTCTTTGGAACGAGTGAAATGTCTCTTCGTTCCGCAGTAACCAGAGTGAGGAAGAGGTGGGTGCCAATACTTTAGCAAGGGGTTTTTGGAGGTCTAACCATAAAATTCCTCCCTTTTCTAAAATTGTGTCATAAATGTATTGACATGTCCCCTTTAAAATGCATGTGCTTGGGCCCGCTCATCGCTGCTTGTATCATTATTATTTTTATTTATTTATGTATTTATTTTGCTCTGCAGGGAGCAATGACTGATGGGAAATGTAGCTTTTCCTGTTATCAACCTTAACACAGATTACTTGGTGTTGATAAGAAATAAAAATGAGAGAGCGGAGTGTGTAACCGCAGGTACATCTCTACCCGACTCCCATGTCAGTGCGTCATGTGTGTATTTACTCCGGATGTTCATTTCTTTAACGCATGTCCGGAAACGTCGTCTGTGTCCTACTTGCCTGTAATGCAGTTCGGTGTAAAGCTACAGGCGTATTTTCATTGCCTTCGTCATATAACGGATATGAAGGTATAAATCCTGACATCCATCCATCTCTCGGTGCAGAAGTGATTCGTGATGATGTGAAGTGATGATGTGAAATCCTGTGAGTGAGCAGAACACCACTGATGATGCTTTTAGTCGTCTGACTGCAGACGTGCGACAGCAAAATCGATCGCTCTGATGGCGTTTTTCGCCTCCCGCGCCGGTCTAGCTCGGGGGTTGTGTTTCAGTCTCCGTTCAATCCGGCGCTGGTTTTTATAACGATTAACCGGAGACATCAGCGCTACCGAGTTGAGATCGTGAGCACAGAACACAAAAGACGCAACAGTAAACAAGCAAACTCTTTTCTCTCCTGTGCTTTTTTTGCTTTCTAACCGGGTTTTGAAACTTTTCCTGATGTTGTTGCTCAGGTTCACACGCAGGCGGGTGACGGACAGGAAACATCGAACAGAGAGAAATCGGACAGGGGAAATGAGGAGCGTCATAAAAAGCGAGTTTAATTTAATTAAGTGAACTGCTGCTAAGGCAAACCTGACTCGCCGCCTCATTCCTGACTCGGCACGAGCCGAGACGTTCTCGCGGGTCAGCGTTTCTCTCTGCACGGCATCGTTAAAATTAACCTGAAAATAAATCACGACGAACGTGATGTGGAGAAGACCTCGCTTTAATTGTGTAATGCTGAACATGAGTGAACGTTACTGGCTTGCAAACTGTGGTTGGGATTTTTTTTTTTCCTTTTCATTGATTGATTGGCTGTGATTTGGACCAACAAACTAAAACCTTTCAACGCGAAATTGTCTGTGCTCTGAGTGGGAGGGGATTACTTTCACTCCCCTGTCAATCACAGTGACTCTATCCAATTGTCTAGAGTGTGTGAGCTTGTGTATGCTAAAGAGGGCAGATTTTTCGGTGCTTTTCTGCCGACTGTTCAAAATTTACTTCAGACTTGCCCTCCTTTTTGTCCTTTTTCCCCCCTACATTTCGGTATTGGCTGAGATTTAAAGAAATCGATTTTGTTTGTTGTGACCTCATACAAAAACAGCCATATTGTTCATTTGAATAGACACTGAAATGGCGCATTTGGAGGAGGAGTGAAACAGAGGGCGTTTGAGGTATAATAATGTGTTAGAAGTATTTCAGCTGGAGCGTTAACACACATTTTTTACCTCGTTAAAGAAATAGTAAAACATGGGACCTTTAAATCAAAGTCCGCACTGAGAGGATCTGAAAACACCACCCTTTCTGAGGCGTCCAAGCTGGTCTCAGGTCCGACAAGCTGCCTTCAATAAATGACGCACTTTCGATCAGATGTAACGGAGGCTTCAGGAAACCGAGCGCTGCTCTGTAAACATCTCTACACTGAAGCCTTTTTAAAATGTATTTATTTATTATTTTTATAAGAAAGGTTTGATGCTACACTCCAGAGCACTTCAGCATGAACGAGGCCTTCGAGACGTGCAAAACCTCTTCGGATAATTAATTCCTGACCCGACTGAAAATTACAGTCTGAAACAGAAGCGTGATTATGGAGTGTCGGGACTTGATTATTCTGCCAAACTAAGCGCCTTTTTCTTCTTCATCATCATCATCTTTTTATATCCTCCCACTTGCTCGTCTGCTGTCCTACATCGACGCTTCTTTCCTGATTCCAAATCCTATCTCATCCCGGATTACAATAAATCACGCACACGGATGTCGTTCTCGCAAGCTCTCGATGTAGAGAATTTCCTCATCAATTTTTTTTCCCCTTAAAAAAAAAAAACGAGCGGTCGGAGGGAATCTGCAGTTCAGACACATTAGTGTGATTGGGTCACATGGTGAGTGGAGAGAGAGAGAGGTTACGAAAGAGAGATCCTGAGCCCACTTTCTGCTATTTTTACATAAAAAGTGAGGACGAGCTGCAGCTGGCTTCTCCTGCAACTCCACGAAATCACAAACACGAAAAGTGAAACTTCGTCCTTGTCCTGTGAGTTCTGTACACACTCACGGCGGGGGAGCCGATCTATTGACTTTCTGGTGGGAATTTCTTGCTTTCTCAGTTGACCTATGACATCGCACTCAAAAAACTGTTTTGTGCAGTCGGTACTTTTAGTATGCTAATTAGGCCCAACCTCCCTGAAATGAGATCACATGACCCGAGACATCATTAAAATTTTCTTCAAAACAACCATCATGGCGGACACAGCTGACTTAAAAAAAAAAAAAAAATACTTATAATAACAACTGCCAATAACTTATATTCGCTAGATTGGATTTCCGCTATCTTGTTCGTTTTGACACCTTGTCACGTGACCACTGTATTTGCATACTCATTAATATTCATTAGTGTTTGCCAAAGATGGGCGTGTACACAGGGTCAGCTCCTCAATTATTCAATATTCAATTATTTCAATGTTTATACAACACACCTTATTTGCTATAGTGACTATTTTATTTTCTCACTTCATTTTAACACAAATTCTTACACACCAGATATAAATTGTTCTGTGTTTAAACTTAAGTTATTTTTATCACTTTTATCACTATTTTTACATCAACATTCTCATTCTCACATCTGTTATTTAAATGGTTGTACATAGATGTATATCCTTACATAAAGCACATTTGTAAACATCTCTCTCTCTTTCATAATAAACCATGCAAACTTAGAAAGTCAAAGTTTTATATAGTTTTATATAGGATGCGTTAATTTATTACTTAGTACTTAATTAAGACAATGAAGAACGGAAATTGTCTAAAATAAGGGCGTTTTGTTGAGATACAGGTCGTCCTCGACTTCCAAACGAGTTCTGTTTCAAGAGCATGTTCGTAAGTTGGTTTTGTTCTTAAGTCTGAAAGTGACTCTTGTACAGTAAGCCTGTGACATGAATATACAACGTAAACCTTACCGGTCCACTTGACTAAATCTGTATCCTTTCTCCACACTGCCATCATGTGGCCAAAAACTGTAACCATTCCTTACAGTTTATTCCAAGGAAATAAATCTCACACATGTCGAATGTAACAGTGTTGTCTCTGCGCCTTTAAATCAAGAAAGGAATTCCGGACGACACACACACACACACAATAAACCAGACGTTAGACATTTTACACATTCACTTACACACTGAAAATATTGTATATAATTATAAATATTGGTATCTGGCGGACGGCAGTGTCTATTTTTTGTACAATGTGTGTGAGCTACTTATCTGCAGCAATTCATAACTCAAATGTTTGTAAGTTGGAAACTACCTGTATATATATTTTTCAATTAATCCCAAATTTCTCCAAATTTTATCAAAGTGAAGTGAAGTTTTTTCCAAAACAAAGATGTCTTAGATAATATTGCACCACATCTCTATATCCGACTTCATTATCGCCTTTCTAACAGCTAAATGCAGCACTGATTTTAAGTTTAAAATTTAAAAAAATAACTAACATTTAAGAGGTGTTTAGAGGTGGCTGTGCAATATGACACAAATGCGATAAGACATACTGCATTTGAACACAATTAATATTTATTAATTAATAATTATTTTTTATATCTAAAAATGTTTTAAAAAAAAAAAAAAAAGAATTTTTAAATCTGCCAAAAAAGACAATTTTTTATTAACTTTTAAAAAATTATTATTATCTGTAACATACAGTATATTTAATCTTTTTTAAAAATGCATTTAAAACTATAATTTAGTTGATATAACGAGGTATCTGGTGGATGAGTGCTGATTTGATGTGAAGATCCTCCTCGATCTCACACCTGACAGGAGCGGATCGAGGGACGGATGATCATCATCGTGACTCGGTACGAGACTCGTCACGCTGCATTACGACCCTGCTGAGTCAATCCAAGCTCTGAACCTCGGCTCGGGCTGATCGAGTGCGGCGCCGTACGTCAGCCTGACGCGTGACCAATCGCATCGTCCCGAGTGAGCAAAGTTCCTCGAGTGTGTGAACAGATCTGATACAATGGAACGAGAAAGAGAGAGACAGAGAGACAGAGAGACGCTCCGTCTGAGAGCTGCGCATCATCACCGGCACACTGCAGCTTCATCATGAAGGACAAAAAATAAATAAATAAAAAGTCTGCGGCCAGACATGACCTTGTGCAAATAGTGGACGGGATTTAAAACCCCCACACACACACACACACACACACACACACACACACACACACACACACACACACACACACACACACAGACAAACACGAATAAAGAGAACTGCAGTCCTTACCGTACATGGACAGAGAAGACTGTAACGATGCTGTTTCCTCGTCCTAGCCTGCAGCTTCTCTGATGCAGCTACAGCAACGCTCACACACACACACACACACACACACCTCTCTTTTCTTTCCACTCACTCACTCACACACACACACAGTGAGGGAAAAACAGTCTCATGCGCACCTCAGATGCGTGATAAGGGAAAAAAAAAAAAACCTGAGTGAGGCATGATGACCTTGGGTTTTCCCTGACTGCGCTCCCAAGTGTTGAAAAAAAAAAATAAACGCTGATTATCCACAAAGCAGCAGCAGCACACACACACCTCCCGTACACCAATCGGCTCTCAAAGGGGGTAGGAAAAGGGGGCGGAGTCATGTGATGGGGAAGCAGAAGCTCCGCCCACTTTTAGAGCTATTGCTGTGCTCCATCTGTGTCGTTCTCTCTCTCTCTCTTTCATGGGAAGCATCGTCGGTTATCATCAGTCATCCCTCAACCCCATCACACACACAGTCTCTCTCTCTCTCTCTCTCTCTCTCTCTCTCTCTCTCTCACACACACACACGCACAGTTTTTCCTCATGAGAACCAGCCAAATGTCCTCACAAAGTCAGATTTCCCTTTTTCACAGAGATGTCTAAGCCCTGACCAGGATATAAACAAACATACAGACAAATGGTTTTGTAGGGAAAAGTCCAGTCAGGTGCATAAATATGTGGACACTGACGACGTTCCTGTGTATCACGGTATCCTGGGTTTAACTTATAAAGCACGCTGCACAAACTGGATCTCACCTCCTGCTGAACTACACACATCGGCCGAGGCCAGGAGGAGACGACAGAATTTGTCATCACAATCAAACCGCGGTAAACACAGACACGTGACGGATAAACGCCAGACAAAATTACACCAGAGACCAGACGTTAGGGTGTAAAGTGAAGAGGGCCGTGAAGACATTATGGCTCAGATCCAAACACTGCGTGAGACAGTCTGCTCCGAGCAGGACAGAGACACTAGGACCAAAAACTTTCAGGTACACTGGAAAAGTTAAAAAAAGTTCCAGGCGGTGGAGAAGAACCTGATCAGGCTCCTCCTGCCTGGGCGGAGTCGAGGCAAACGGACATGCGGGTGGAGACAAAAGATCTCACTCGACTTTACTCTGCACAATCGTAATTGAAGTATTTGTTCATTTTTTTTTTAATCCTTTGATGTCATGATAAATATTGGGGAATGTTCTCTTAAAGTTTTATTTGTGCCGTTATTTGGTGTTGGAGGAGATAAATAGGAAATAGTGAATTTAATAATTAAATAGCACAGTTTAAATCACAGTCGCAGTGCATGTCCAAATAACCACAAAGTGATATTCTTTTTATCAAATTGTGCAACCCTAATTGCATCACGATACAGTATATATATCTTTTGTTGTTTTGTGAAATATTGTGACATTTCAACATTATAAAAATAAAGAAACAATAAAATTATTATTACTATTATTTAGTATATATATATTATTACGTATATATTAGTACGGCTTAACCTTTAATCGGTGGATTAAATAACATTTGGTAAATTTTAAGTGCCAGTATCAGTAACCTGAGCCAAAAAAAGTGTAGAAAATAATTTCTTCTCACATTTTTATGTTTAAATAAATGTGCCTCTAACTTTATCTGTGTTTATACACACACACACACACACACACACCCCTAGACAGACGAGGCATCACTGACTTTGTGCAACACATAAATGAAAATAAAAGATTTTGAAGAAAAAAAAAAAATCTCAAAAGTAAAAAAATAAATAAAAAAACTAATCTGACCAGAGGCAGAAACACGTGGGAAATATATGTTTTATTTTTTTGTTTTTGTTTGTTTGGGGAAACTGTAAAATTTTAAGATAGAGAAGCTTGACTAATCTTTTTTCATTATGTTTACACATTATAATTTTTCTTGCTTATTTCTTGCTCACGAGGGTAGCAATGATAGGAAGACAAACATATGTGTGTGTGAGAACAAAGTGTGAAGTCAGATAAAGGAGCTCTTACCCCGGGCCTGGCGATGATCCAGCCAGCTCCGGCAGTCCAGTGCCAGCCTGTGTGTGGTGTGGGGCTCGAGAACGGGCGTCGGCGCAAGCATCCTGGCTTTTTAAACTTACTTTTAAATTACTAATATAACATCCAGGTGTGTAAATATTAAACTAAAAAAAAAATAATAAATTTACTGTAAAATGTCTAGCACAAGGTGTGTAAAGAGTCTGATGGAAATCGCGGACGCGGACAACTCAAACTTTTCCAAAATGCAAAAAAAAAAAAAAACTGGGTTTAAAATCAGACGGTTTAAACTTTTCAGCTTCTCCTGAGTGACGACTCCAGCTCTGCGTCTCACACAGGAGCTTTAAACATCACTCGCCTCGTCCCGTCGTCCCCTTTGAGTTTTTCTCAGTGGCCAAGAGGACAATGTACATGTATGAGGTGGCACACAGTGAATGGCATTGTGTCAGTGAGATGTTTGTTAATTAGGCGAGAGAAAGAGAGAGAGTGAGAGAAAAAACACTGAGCTGCACTACCGCAATGAGAGACTGCTACAAATTCAAGTCCTACAAGACCATGAACTTTTTCTCAGGTTCAATCTGAGCTGGTTTTATAAAGAAACAAACTCTCAGGTAAGTTATCTTTTTCTTCTTAATTTTTTTTTCTTTTTCATTAATATTGCAGCATTTTGTGTTGTTGTTGTTGTTGTTGTTAAGACTCTAGTTTCCTCTCTGGCCAAGCCACTATTTGCTCTGACTCTAGTGTAGTTTCTAATCACAGGTTTTTTTTATATTAGCGCACTTGTTCGTTATTATAATACGTCACTCTTTACAAAACAACGACTGAATTTATGGAAGGAGTTTCCAGTTTTAGCATTTTCAAACAGTCAATACATTCTCGAAAAATAAGACACCAGAGCTTGAAACACACACAGACGTACAGCAGGGTTAAGGCAGAGCTACGGTGCTCAGGTTTAATCAAGGTACAACGCATGATGTACTACAATTTTGCCAAATTTGTTTCAAAATCATAATTATGGCGGAGGACAGAAATACACACTGCTCAGTTAAATGTGGTATTTGAGGTTAGTTTGTATTGTTTAGATGGTTTTTAAGTGAGAAAACTAAATGCTGTAAGGAACGGGTTACATTTAATCGCTAAGCTTTTTTTAAGGTTTAAAATCGCAACAAAATCTGGTAAAAATCCATCATCCGGAGATCGCTAGTTCGATTCCCGGGTGATGCTGTAACCTCTCGCAGTCGGAGGTCTAGAGAGAGCTGATTGGACGAGCTCTCAGAGAGGAGGGATGAGAGGTACTTCGTGCTCTATCACGGCTCTACAGCCAATCAGGGGCGTCTGCGAGTTCGCGCAAGGAGTCGTAGTTTTAAGTCGTAGCAATTACTTTTAAAAAATTGTATAAAAATCACAGATGTGGGAAATGAGACTCACGGATGGATTCAGAGCTGAACCACTCGAGAGCGAGGTGTTTATAAATGATGTCTACTTGGACCTAATGTGTATAAACTTTAGATAAAGATAAAATTCAGGAATAAAAGGCTTCACACCTCCAATAAATCATGCTTGCACTCCTTTGAATAATTGCCTATGTTTCTGAAATTCATGCTGTGAATGTATTTTACACTTAAACTGCAGAAAGTGTAAATTACAGCATGATTTACACTAAAACATATTAAACTGTCCAAGACTCAAACAGTTATACAGTTACACTGTTCTTAATGAACCAAAAACACAACAAAGCAAAGTTAAACCTTTAACGAAAAGCATTAAAACGAAAATATATACCTGGGGGAAAAATTATAATAATAAATACTAACAAAAACACACTGTTTAATTTGTAAACTTACCTGCCATTGTTACTTCCCCAGCAGTGTTTCCAGTGCTTTACTGGTCCGAAGCTCTCCGGCGGCTCCCCGTGCTGTATACGCTGCTCCTCCCGCCCTGTGAGCGCTTCCCTTCGGTTCATCCACAGCAGGAAAGTCCCAGGATGACATCCAGGCCTACGATTAAAAAATAAAAAAAAGTGCGAAAATAACCTTCCTCACACTGCATTCAAGTAGAAAGGATTTTAAACAAATATGCCATATTATTGTACCAAATTATCCTTATTTTATGTGTATTTTACAAATGTTTTATTTGGGTAGTGACAATAAACAAAAAGGCAAGCTAGTTGTTATGCTAGGTGATGATACACGACTTTGCAAGCTACTTAGCTAGCTATGCAAAGTTTTTTCCCCCCGTTTAATCGGGTGTTTTAAATATCCCCCCCAAAAAAGTTAACAAAAACAGTAAATGAACCGTTATATATGTAAAAATATATACACGCGCGCTAGCCTAGCCTAGCCTAGCATGCCAGCTGACTAGCCTGGTTAGGACTGTGCTTTGGTTTGGTCAGTAATTTGTATTATCTGCATGCAAACCGTAATCTTATACTATTGTCAACAATTGAAGAAATTAAAAACACTTAAATCTTAATCTTAAAAACCAGCCTTAATGACTAACGTGATAAAAATGATCCACCCGAGACCACAGACCCTTTGCTCCCCTGAGCTTAATACAGCTTGTTTCCTCAGACTCCCACTCACTCACATTCATATAAAAACATAAAAAGTTTTTAGTTTTATGGGGAAAAAAAGTTAAGTTAACACTCCTGAAGGAAGGATATGAATCATAACACTTTGTCAACAGTCAAATTTGAGATCTTTTTCTTTTAAATTAATTATTAGAGTGAATGGAAATGACTTGCCACTTACAAAACATACCAGGGGTGTTCAAGTCAAACCGGGACTTTTGATTTATTATTTATTTTTTTAAACATCCCATTATTTTTCTAAATAATCTCTTGTTACACTAATTAACTTATCCCAGTGTTTCACTAGTGCTTCTAGTGTTTCTATCAAGATAGAAAGTTATCTCAGTACGCCAACCTTCCTATCTGATTCATATCTGAAACCCTGGCCTCCCAGGAACTCCTTTAATCACCCAAAGATGTCGAAAAACTTGGAACAAGTTCAGGACTATACAGAGGTTGTGCCAATCCATCCATCCATCCATCCATCTAGGAACCACTGTAGTGCAGTAGTGACACCACAGTGTGATTGTGTGTACAGTCCTCCACACACAGATGCGTCTCTTCCGCTAGTTGGTTATGAGATCAGTTTTCAAGGATCAGACATTCTATTCTTCGAATGTTTACAGCATTGTCGTTTACAGATGTATGCCTTTCATTTGCACCATTCACATTTTACTGCGGCTAAGAGTCTCATTCATGTCTGTACCATGCTGGATGTCATCGCCACAAATCCTGGTTTGACTTGAACACTTCTTGTACTTTTTAGGTGTCTAACATTTTAAGGAAATGAAACTCATGAATGGATGGCACCCAGAAACAGAAGTCTTCTAAACAGTTCTAAACAGTCACTTTAGCGAATATTTTAATCTCTTGAGATAGAGGTGTTTTATAGCAGAGCATCAGACAGAGGTACTTTACCTGCACTCAGCGTCCGATGGAGAGGAGTTGGGAGGAATTAGGCATCCAGACGTCAAGGAAAGCTCCATTTATAAAGACGAATCTAATCTTCTGGGCTATTTTCAGAAGAAAAATCAAGGTAAACTGGCTAGTCAGGTTAGAGTTCAGTTCAGTTCAAATAGGCTTCACTGGTCTGCTCATAATAAGAAACAGCCCTGACAAAGGGTGTAGGATCATTTCGATCGTAAATGAACGAAATAGCAGGAACAGTAGGGATAAAGAATGCATTAGTGTAGGGACAAAAAAGAGGGAAAGGACATTCAAAGGTTAGCCATGCTCATATTGCAGGGGTATCAGCAGAGATCTCTTATTCATTATTTCGCCTATCTCGGGGAAGTTTATGAATGGAACAGATATGTATCAGATTTTTTACTCTCTGAAGCCAGGATATCCACCTCTGCTCATAAACGGCTAAAACGCGAGAATTTTCAAGAACGTTTGTGACAAATTTCAGTACATGATCTTCAGGAAGCAATCAAGCAGGAATGGGTTGAACCAGTGACACCGGAGTACCGCAGACGTCCTTTTGACTCCACACCCAGCCAGATCCAGCAGGTTTTGAAGAATGAAGACCTGCTCACATGTATAATGAAATAAAAATGTAAGTTGCTCTGGATAAGGGCGTCTGCCGAATGCTGAAATTTAAATGCCATACTAAATGTTGATTATTGTGTAAGAATTCCATTGCATAAAGTAACAAGCTATTCTTGATTGTTATTAATAAAAAATTGAGAATGTCATTAAAACATTGAATTACACTTTTATCTCAATAATTTTGGCCACCACTATGTTTATATATTTGTAGATATGACCTCCCTACCCTACTGAACTGAAAAATATTTGTGTGTGTGTATATATATATATATATATATATATATATATATATATATATATATATATATATAAATTATTGCCATAAAAGTAGGAAACTACTGTATTATTAAGAAATTAGAAAGGGCTCAAAAACCTTTGCACTGCACTGCACTGTAGGTACGTCTAGGAGGAGGTTTGTAGTATTTATAGTACTGTAGCTTTTTAATACTGTGCAGGTGCACCTTCGTCTTATCCTCTATTAAGCATAAGGAAATAAAACATGTGATGTGATATGTGATGTAGTAGGAAAATAATCAATGATGTGGTGGTATGAGGCATCCTGTCACAATAAAACATTTGTTCCCATTTTATTTTTTATTTAATCGACATCATTTAATTTCATTCGATTCTCAAGATTTGCACAACATTGTATGTAATGCAAGGGGCTAAAACTTTTCTAAACAAAATACTCAAAACACTGTAAAATGTCAGCAAACTTTTAAAAAGAAAATCTGTAATCCCCTTAAATTTTTATAAAGAATGTTTTTTTTAGAAAACATTCTAAAGATAATTCAGATATTAGTTTCTTCCTGCTCATTATTGGAGACATTTGTGTTTTTAGTTCTACCTTCCGCCAACAGAAGTCCAAACTATGGTATACAGTACAATATATTTTCCTCATATCAGTAAAATGCATTCAAAAAAAATGTTGTGCAAAAATGTTAGTATAAGTGTGAATTAAATCTACAGACCTTTTATTGATAGAAATGTCTTAATTATGTTTTTCTGACCAAAATGTAATAAATATACTTTATTGTCAAGATCTTGGTCACCTGAATGTGTTGCAGCGCTCCACATGATGGCAGCATCATATCACTGCATACTGTAAGAAATAATCTCTTTTAACATGTTCTTACAGTAGAATGAAGATTAATTCTCTCTATGTAAAACATCTGGATAACACATCATACCTGTTGCACAAAAGATAGGTAATAATCCCAATACCTTATCATTATTACTGTATATAAGCTGTTTATAACTGTCTCATTATAGCATGTCTTTTTATTGTGCAGTAAAACTAGACCACATGAAATAAGTATTGTTGGTCTCTTCTATAATTCTAGAAACTTTAATTATGTATAATCCATGTGAATATGTATATCTATGAACCGTGTCATATTCAATGTATAAAAATTCAGCCAGAGCAAAATGATATCCTGAATTTTTGTATTTTGTATTATATTACTTTAATTATACTTATATATTTTTGGAAAAAGTACTCGGGTACGATGAGTGAGTGAGAGTGAACATTTGCCAATTCTTTCCTCTGCTTCTTAGAAACTCCATCAGCAAAATCGGCTTTCCTTGTCCTGAAAAATAAAGAAGAAAGAAAAGACAATTCTATAATTTCTTTGCTAAAATACCCCTTCGCAAGGTGATCGGACGCACAAAAAAAAAAAAAAGTTAAAGAGCTTGGACCAGATCAACCTGATCTTCTAATTAAGCAGCAATCAAGTGACCGCCGCCAAAAAGTGGAACGGGACCTCCTGGCCCACAGCAGCCCACCACATCCCACATCATAATACAGTACATGGGCTCATTAATGTGGAGATTTATTTTTAGCACAACTTACTAGTATAAAAATATAATGCAATAGAGAAATAAATGCTTTTTAAACATATCACTGAACATATATTTTGTCATATTTGTAAAGCAAAGGAAAGAACATTAAGACGAACAGCATATAAAACTATAAAGACAATATTTTAGCAGGTCAGGGGGATCATCGTGATGCAGTGTAAGATACACACCACTCATCAGTGTAAACTGCTAGTGCAGCAGGTCAGTGATGATGAACCAGTGCCTGCTGATGATGACCAACACGTCTCACCTCTCCACAAACTGTGACGCTTTGCCCGGGGGGAAAAACAGCTCAGAGCCAACTATAGCGTCCAGCACAAAACCTTTATCAGCGTCACAAAATGATAATATAAAACATGAAGTAAAGAAAAGGGTAAAAGAATAGAGCGTTTCGGTGGGCTGAGCAGCACAGCTGAGCTCTCCACACACACTCTCTCCTCCTCACACACACGCAAGTTTCATCTGAATGACAGTTAAAAACGTTGAAAGATTTGAATTCAAAAAAGTTCCGGATTCTAAAACATAAAAGGATATGAAACTCTATTTAGCAAACGTGTTTCTTTTTATCTGATGAAAATATAAATGTTTGTATATTTATAAAAAATAAAATAAAAAAAAAGCAGGAGATAAGAAGCTGTAAGTATTATAAAAATGTATGTTATATCATCATATCTGAAAATTCACTTTTTCACCGAGGTGAGACACTTTTTACCACCAGTACCATGTTTTGGCTGTTGGCCAATAATAAATTGTATATTATATTGCACAACAAGAGCCAACTACAAGACAAACTGAATAAATACGTAAATGCAAATAATACTGTAGGTCTAAAATAAACACAAACTGCTAGAGCTACTATAGAGCTTAAATAATTGATACAGTAACTATTGTATATTTATATATTGCCTTTAATTTTTGAACATGAACATGCGCTCCTTTTTTCCCCCCAAACTTATTTCCTTTCCGCTGACCTTTTACCTCATTACTGATTCAAATGAACAATAGGTCACCAATAAACACTAAACTGAGACTTGCATGAAGATAGAGGAGATATAGTAATAGTAGGTCATTTGCATTTATATGTTATTATTTAAGCTGACGTGATCACACACACACAGAGTCAAGGTTAGAGAGATGTGCAGTACTACACTGTGTGTGTGTGTGTGTGTGTGTGTGTATGTGTGTGTTCTATAGATCTCTGCCTCAGCATCTGCCTGGACTCATCGCTCTGAACAACCAGTAAGTTTGCTGCGTTTACTCGCACCTCTTTCTCATCTTTAATCCGAGTTTCTGAATCTGTTCCCTGTTTCATTTTTTGTTTTTGGGAATAAAGGGTAGATTAAAGGGTAAGACTCTCTCTAGTCTAATTCGCTAAACTTAAACGTCGATCTACTCTTTTTAGGAGGATCACGTGATCAGTTAGAGATCTTTGCACGCCTCTCTCCTGCGTGTATAAGGCGGTTTCACGTCTGAATGAGAAACCTGGTCTTGTTTCTGTAAAAATCATTCAAATCTAGTAATGTTGACGGATCACTTACAACTGCAGGCACTCGCTCTTACAGACAGACACGCACCAGTTCACATATAGTGGAAGAAACAATCCGTCTATCAGCATCTATAAAGTGATCATTAAAATTTTTCATCATCTTAAAAATGGAAGAAAGCATGTTTTGAGTTTGTCCGCAAGAGGTTTTACTGACATTTAATAAACAACAACAAAATTAACAATTTTTTAACACTGCCTAGGCGGGATTAAGCAGTGTAATCTGGCAACCCATCATTCGGAAGTTATTTATTCATTCATTCATTCTCTATACCGCTTAATCCTGTGTTCAGGGTCGCGGGGGACCTGGAGCCTATCCCAGGAGACTTCGGGCACTAGGCGGGGTACACCCTGGACAGGGTGCCAATCCATCGCAGGGCGCACACACACACATACACACACTCCCAATCACACACTACGGGCAATTTAGGAACGCCAATTAGCCTAACTTGCATATCTTTGGACT
Source organism: Channallabes apus (assembly GCA_030522415.1). Classification (NCBI taxonomy): domain Eukaryota; kingdom Metazoa; phylum Chordata; class Actinopteri; order Siluriformes; family Clariidae; genus Channallabes; species Channallabes apus. The sequence goes on along the minus strand of CM060128.1, from coordinate 5,823,345 downwards.
GTGGGAGGAAACCGGAGTACCCGGAGGAAACCCACGAAGCACGGGGAGAACATGCAAACTCCATGCACACAGAGACGGGAATCGAGCCTGGCCGATTACAGGCATTTCAGCATGACAAACAACAAACACAAACGCGTCTGAAACTAATTATTTATATCCAGAAGTGTCAAGTAACAAAGTACAAATACTTCGTTACCTTACTTAAGCAGAAGTCTACTTCTACTCCTTACATTTTCATGCAATTATCTGTACTTTCTACTCCTTACATTTTAAAAATAGCCTCGTTACTCGTTACTATTTTATTTCAGCTTGTCATTCTAAAAAAACAAAGAAAAAAAACATCGGGATAAATCGCGCCATCCGGATGGAGCGAATTCGATTGCGGTTGGATGAGAAGTATAAAATACCATTCCGACACCCTATTGGTTGGTACGCGATCCATCGCACCTGCACATGACGTCACGTCACACACTCCAGCAAGGACGTTTGAATAAAATAGCATTTTCGGGTGATAATACCCCTATCTCACCTATGCAGTTTGACTCTCCACCTCCCCCCCTCATCGCCTCTCCCACCCCCCACCTTTTTTATGAGGTGTTAGTGCAGTTTATAAGCCCGTGGCACAGCCTAAGCTTTTATACTTAATGCTTTTTCCCCCTCACGTTACTTTTACTTTTATACTTTAAGTAGTTTTGAAATCAGTACTTTTACACTTTTACTTAAAAAGCTTGAGTTGATACTTCAACTTCTAAAGGAGTCTTTTTAAACCCTAGTATCCATACTTCTACTCAAGTAATGAATGTGAATACTTTCGACACCACTGTTTATATCTCACTGTGTAGATTCTCAGGGAAAAAAAGCAAATATCGTGTTCTTCTCTCCGCCACAGTGGTGGAATGTCTGAACAAAGGCATGAACATTAAATGCCTTTATTAAAAGAGCTTTATATGACATAAAAATGTGTTCTTATTCCTAACAGTGTTTTTGTGTCACTGTGCTCAAGTTTGACGTAAACCGGCCTTCAAATTTGAAAAATTGAGGTGTGAATGATTAACATCACTTTCCTTTTCTGACTAATCTGTAACTTGCCTTCATGATTAATCTTTAACACCAGTAAACTCAAGTCTTTCTAAAAACAAAAACTTCCCTTTAAATTTCTGGGTGTTTATTCAGGAAGCCGACGATACGTTGCTAATTATTACGGTGTATAAATCCCAGCTCACTCTGGATTAACACTTTCACTTCTTTACAGAGCGTAATGAACGACTCGGGCACCAACACCACCCTGGCACCGGCTCTGCTTTATTTAAACTCCACCATCCTGAACGTCAGCTCTTATCTAAACAGCAGCCTTCTGCTAGTCACTAACGCCATGGCGTCAGCTACGTCGGCCGTCACTCAGCCACGTCCACAGACTAACGCCACTTTTACGACTTTAACCACGACTGCCGCAGGACCATCGGCGTCCATTAACGTGCCGTACATGGTGGCGGAGGTGGTCATCGCCCTCCTGTCCACTGTGGGGAATCTGCTGGTGTGCGTCGCCGTGGGGTTTATCCATAAGCTGCACACGGTCACCAATTACTTCCTGGTGTCACTGGCGGTGGCAGACGTGTGCGTGGGGGTGCTGGCTATCCCCTGCGCCATCATGACCGACCTGGGCATCCCGCGCCACAACCTGTACCTGTGCCTGCTCATGCTGTCGGTGCTCATCATGCTGACTCAGAGCTCCATCTTCAGCCTGCTAGCCGTGGCTGTCGAGCGCTACGTGGCCATCTTCATGCCCTTCCGCTACCACAGCACCATGACGCCACGCAACGCGCTGCTCGTCATCCTGATAACGTGGGTTCTGGCCTTCCTCATCGGCCTGGTTCCGCTCATGGGCTGGCACAAGACTCCGGCCCCCAGTGACGGCTTCTGCTTCTTCGTCATCGTGTTGGACATGACCTACATGGTGTTCTTCAACTTCTTCGCCTGCGTGCTGACGCCGCTCGTCGTCATGTTCCTGATCTACGCACAGATCTTCCTCACGGTCAAGCGGCAGATGCGCAGGATCGCGTCAGACCGCAGAGGCCACGCCAGCATCAAGGTAACCGCCAACATCAAGAAGGAGATGAAAACGGCCACGTCGCTCTTCCTCGTGGTCTTCCTCTTCACCGTCTGCTGGATCCCTCTTCACATCATCAACTGCTTCCTGCTGCTGTGCCCCTCGTGCCTCGTGCCCGAGCCTCTCCTTCTCACTGCCATCATCTTGTCTCACGCCAACTCGGCGGTCAACCCTTTCCTCTACGCCTATAGGATGAGGTCGTTCAGGGAGGCCTTTAAAGGTATTCTCCTGTGCTGCAGAGGCGGCGCCGAGCAACGGGATCGCCATGACGATGGACGTGTAGCTACCATACACAAATCCTGACCTCGCACTTTTGTCATGTAACCCATTTAGCGCATGATAACTGAGCACATCGTCTATGTCAACTGCATCACTGACTGAGGCTTTAATAAAGTTATGTCTAGTTTTCTAATCATGCTTGCACTTTATATACAAGATCTATTCCTAAATTAACCATGTCCTGTCTCTGTGGGGAAATTCTTTATTATTACCTGATTTTTGATTCTGAATCATCCAAATTCCGATCCTGAGTTATCCCAGATTTAACCAAGTTCTACTCTCTTGACTAACCTAGTTCTAGTTCTACCTTAGAGTTCTGCACTTGGGGTTAGCAAAGTTTTGATCATGACCTAGCAAAGGATTAAAGGTTTGGCTTGGCCAATTTCTGTTACTACATTCTGCAAGTTTGCTCCTGAGGGAGTTAAGGTCTGCTTTTTAATAATAAAAGTTCTGCACCTGAATTTGTCAAACTCTGCTCATCCATAATGAGCCATGCCCTGATCTTAAATTCATTCCATTTTGCTTGGGTCACCAAGAACTCACTCAGTCATCATCCATTCCTCTGTATTTAGGATCACACTTGGGGGGCCTGTAGCCTATCCCAGAGACATTGAACATGAGGCAAGGTGCACCCGGGACGTCATGCCAATCCATCAAAGGGTGCACACACACACTCAGACACACACTCGGGGCAATTTGGGAACGCCCATAAAGCCTAATCTGCATGTCTTTGGACTGTGGGAGGAAACCGGAGAACCCAGAGGAAACCCACCATGCATGAGGAGAACAGGCAAACTGCACGCACGCACAGACCTGAAGCAGGAACCGAACCCAGACCCTGGAGGTGCAAAGTGACGGTGCTAACCACTAAGCCACAATCCCACCTACTAAGTGCACATCTAGTAAAATATTCTTTTCAATGTGCCAATTAAAGACCTTAACACAAAATCTGATGAAGTCATTGATTAGGGCGTGTTAAACACAGTAATGAAATAAAATGAAACAATGCGCATAATGGCCTCGTTCCGTTAGCAAAATAGTCCTTATGGTACCATAAAAAAAACAGTATGTGTTGAGATAATGTGTTTCTATCAATAAATTCATTATAAAAGAAAAGTTTTTGTGACATTACATCTAGTAATCTCTGATGTGGCATGTAAACAAAAGAAATATTTTGTGAATAAACTGAACAGGGAATTGTGTTGTTTATGACAGAACATGAAATGTATCAGAAAAGTGAAGGCAATAGGTGCAGTACCATCCATTTCATAAGTCATGTCAGGTTTAATATTTCTATTAACATGAACACTGCATGCTGTTGGTGGACAGGGAGAATCGTCCAGCGGTGCCGCTTTGCTTCTCCTTATGGATGGCCCGAAGGAGATTAAACACCACCGAAGCCAGCGTGTTCCTCCCTGCGCTGCGTGCAGATGTCCTTCCTTCTTTCGTGGCTACGTTGACAGTCCGGTACGCCCTGCCGTTGTTGATAAAGTAAGTTTGTAAGCGTCCCTGGTGCTCACTCACGCCCTTGATGAAGATCTCTCCACGCAGCTCCAGCACAAATCCCCAGTCTGATAGAATCCTCTTGGTGGGCTCGGGGACCTGGATCCTCCCGCTGATGCCCGTGCTGTCCATGCGGCTCGCCAAGTTTACCGTCATCCCCCAGATATCGTACTGCGGTTTAGCAGCACCGATCACCCCGGCAACGACCGGCCCGTGTGCGATTCCTGGGGGATGACAGATAAATAGAGTGTAGGGTTCATTGAGGGTTCATGAGCCAGCTACAATATTTGAAGAAATCATTTCACTGTGCTTTAATGTACCAGGAGGTGTTCAAGTCAAACTGGGACTTCTGATTGGGTAGAATAACAGAAAATTGTTACTTCCTTTATTTCTCTATACTGTATAATCCCGTTACACTAATGCACTTATCCCAGAGCTTCACTAGTGCTTGGGTAGAAAGCTTTCTCAGTACACTGGAGCCATGATCAAAATTCCCGGCTTCAGGCCTGAAGCTCTGGCCTCCCAGGAACTCCTTTAAAGACCCGAATATGAAACTGGCTTGCAGCAAGGTCAAGACTGTACAGGAGATGTGGCAATAACTCCCAGCCAAGTTCCTGTAATGTGCAAGTGGTGTTGGTGAATGATTGTGTGTACAGTTGCCACAGTCCTCAAGTTGGCGACAAGCTATCTATCAATTTTTCAACAAAACCAGGTGCTGCATAATTCACAGGAACGGCTGCAAAGGGCTCCGAGCCACCTCACCCAGGATCGTCATTCATTTTTTAAAACATCTGAACCGAGTCTCATCATCGTTCTTTGCTTAAAGTCTTCTGTAAACGTCTATCTTTATCACGACTCCTGGTTTGACTTGAACGCCACTTGTACATGTGACAAACAATTCTTGAAATGGAGATATTTCATCCCTGCCTTCATTAATATCCGAAGTTACAAGTAAGATTTGTGACTTTACCGACACGGAGCTGGAAGTTGGTGGAGGTGTGTTTGTTGATCGCGCTCAAGCTCTCTTCCATAGCCAACGCAAAAAGCACGAGTTCGCTCAGGTGATGCCAGTTGCTGCCACCACGAGTCTGAAGTGACAGAGAGTTAAAAAAAAAAAAAAAAGTCTCCTTAAAGTTCAAGTTTCATCCACTTATTCATATCTGTGTTGAGAAATGTCTGCAACTTAGATGTTACAATTTCTCACCAACTGTTAAACTTCTCACTTAAGAAAATGTGCTAAATGTTAAAAGTGCAGAGTAAATTCCTCAGTGCCTTCCAACCAATTATGAATCAGTGGCATAATGCCTGCTTAGAATTTGCATAGTGTCCAAAACGCAGCATTGGAAAAAATAAAATCCATAAAAATTCCAAGTTCCTAACTTCAGCTGTTTTGGAGAGATGGTTTTATATGTCACCCTAAAATGGCAATTTTTCAGTGTTATACTGTCTCGCTTCAAACAGTATACATTTAAAATGCTAATTATTCATATTTATTTTTGACACTAAAATTGGTGTAAGCTTCTAGAAACATATGACCTGTAAGAATTGTTGCTTAAAATAAAGCATTCTGTACAAAATTAAGGAATTACTTCAAGCTAATTAATCTGTAGTGTGCGTAACCATGTCAAATTCATGTTGCAATATCTTAACAATTTAGCATTTTAGAATAATAAAATTTTTCAGCTCCTTTTTATGTAAAATCTAAATTGGCCAAGTTTCATTTGTATGACAATCAAGATCATTGAAAGATTTAAATACAAAAAAAGGACACTACATAAAAGGGCATGAAATTGTATTTAGCAAACTTGTTTCTTTTTATCTGATACAAATATAAATGTTTATGTTTAGATGAGATAAGAAGCATTAAGTATTATGAAAAATGGGGTTATACTCAGAGGTGGAAAGTAACGGATTACATTTACTCGCGTTACTGTAATTGAGTAGCTTTTTTGTGTATTTCTACTTTTTAAAGTAGTTTTAAAAATCTGTAATTTTACTTTTACTTAAGTACGTTTTGTTTGAAGTATTGTAATTCGCTAAGTAGATTTTTATAATGGTAACTTTACTTGTACTTAAGTAAAATTTCACTGAAGTAACAGTACTTGTACTTGAGTACAAAATTTTATTACTCTTTCCACCTCTGGTTATACTGTATTATCCTATCTGAAAATTCGCTTTTTGACCTACTGTACAATTGGTGAGACACTTTTTAGCATCAATACCATATTTTAGCCGATACGTAGATTAGTCAATTTTATTACAGATTCTTCTAATGCATTACTGCATATAAAATGAACCAAGTTTATTTATCATCTCCTCCTACTCCAGAAACAATTTCATATCACGACCAACCTGTTTATCATGTGATAAACCAGATGCCGCCATGTAGCAACTTCCGATAGTTTTGATTTTCTCGATATCCAAAAAGTATGTCTCGTCTAACAACTGTCCCGCAAGTCAGAGGAAGAAAGAGGATGCGTTTAGTCTTCAAAACCTTAAATAATAAAATATTAATGTACGAGACAAAGATGAAGGTCTGTTACCTCATCAAAGTCGGCAATGATCTCGTTGAGGAGTCTGAGACACTCCACCCCCTCGTGTCTAATCTCTTTCTGCTCGTAATACTCGTTAAAGCCGGCAATGGTAGCAAACATCACGCCGACCTCGTCGTACGACTGCGCGTACAACTCCTGAACAAAAACGGCAGAAACACTAGAGAAAGTGAGAGATACTCGCTAGTGACTACCTACTAACACTTCCTATAAAAACCTCACCAAATCAACAGTTACATACAGTGCTGTGAAAAAGTATTGGCCCCTTCCTGACATAAACCGATTAAAAGGCATACAGTGTTGTGAAAAAGTATTGGCCCCTTCCTGACATACAGTAAACCGATTAAAAGGCATAGAGTGCTGTGAAAAAGTATTTACCCCTACCTGTTTTTTACCACAGATTCTTCATGTAAACTGAACAAAAAGCATACACTTCTGTGAAAAAGTATTGGCACCTTCCTGATTTTTACCACAGGTTCTTCAGAAACTGATAAAAAAAACATAATGTTGTGAAAAAGTATTGGCCCCTTCCTGACATAAACCGATTAAAAGGCATACAGTGTTGTGAAAAAGTATTTACCCCTACCTGTTTTTTACCACAGATTCTTCACGTAAACTGAACAAAAAGCATACACTTCTGTGAAAAAGTATTGGCACCTTCCTGTTTTTTACCACAGATTCTTCAGAAACTGATAAAAAAAAAACATGGTGTTGTGAAAAAGTATTGGCGCCTTCCTGACATACAGTAAACCGATTAAAAGGCATACAGTGCTGTGAAAAAATATTGGCCCCTTCCTGTTTTTTACCACAGATAATTCACATAACCACATTTTTTTATGTACTGTACTGTGAAAAGTATAGATTTGAAACAAATTTCAATATTACACAAAAATAACCTGTGTAAATACAAACCTAAATAAGTTTTTAAATTATGATTTCATTAATTAAGGGAGAAAAGCTGTCCAAACCTGTGTGGCCCTGTGTGAAAAAGTAACGTACATTTAAGTGTGACAAATATGTCAAAAATAAATAAATAAATCAGAAAAATACCTTTTCATAGCACACACACATACGCCTACACTCACTCAGTCACACACTACGGGCAGTTTGGGAACACCGATTAGCCTAATCTGCATGTCTTTGGACTGTGAGAGGAAACCGGAGTACCCGGAGGAAACCCACCAAACACAGGGAGAACATGCAAACTCCATGCACACAGAGACAGGAATTAAGCCTGGCCGGGAATCGAACCCGGACCCTGGAGGTGCAAGGCGACATTAAAATGGCATGGGACTCTTAAAAATGACACATTGTCCTTTAAATGTTTAATGTTCTCAAAAGGACAAAAAGTAAAGCCTCGTAGGTTGACATTTAATGGAAAGGTGTGGAGTTGAGTGGCTGCTTTTAATTTCTGGGCCAGAAATTAGAGAAAGTGAGATGTGTTGCACTTGCATTCTCATTGTCTCTATACGGACCCCGCGGCGGGAAGCATACCCCGACTTAGAAGGTGCAAGTGCTAACTAATAAGCCACTTGCCACCATATATTTTATTATTTATATTCTATAATTTTATACAATTTATATCGCATGATTGAAATATTATTTATTTGTATTTATATTTAAATTTTCAAGTAAATATTTGTTCTAAATATATGAGTGGTGTACAGGAGCGTACCTGTCGCCCGTTGTAGAACACGGCTATCACAAACATTACCATTAACAGAACCGAGATGCCTTTCCTTCTCAGGTAGTGAGATCTGAAGATGACACACACAAGATTAATCTGATGGATCTAATCAATAAAGCATAACACCTTCTACTGTATTCATTCCCTTGTAGACGTTTACCTGGAGAGCTGCTCCTGATCCTGTTCACTGACATAAAGGGTATGAAATGCCACTTCTAAAAAAGTATGTAAATATGGTCGCCACTAGTAACAGGACGGTGAGCTTCAAAAGGGAGCTGAGTCTTATAAAGACTGCACAGGTTACCATGGAGACGACGCCACTCAGGACGAAAAACTGTACACAGGAAGAGGAAGACATTAAAAACATTAGAATACATAAACATTGTTATATTGTTTGTATTAAAGAATAGAAGCCTCACCTCAGGATGAGTACAGACAGACAGAGGTCTTTGGCTGGTCTCGTTAGTGCTTTCCAAATTCTCGTGCATGAAGTTACACCACACCTAAACAACCAGAACTAATACTGAAATAAATCTTACAAAACACACTACTGTAAGTTTCTCTATTTTGATTTCAAATTTGTAGCTCAGCAGGAACCCGAACGCTGGATGAGATCGGAGATCGGGATGGACAAAACAGCTTCCCTCACAGTGTGTGTATCTCATTTCACGCATTTCTAACAAAAAAAGTCCTGCATTGAGGTTTAGCCTGTACTGTTCAATTCAATTCAATTTTATTTGTATAGCGCTTTTAACAGTTGAGATTGTCGCAAAGCAGCTTTACACAATCAAAGTGTAATTTACTACTCATCATTTCTGTAGTTGCAACATAAACAGCTTCTTGTATAAGACCTGAGCAGTGTAAAATGTTTATTCAAGAGCTTATTTAGCATTTAGGAAGGGATCTCCAGTGTAAGCACTTTGTGATAGTCAAAGGTAAAGCTGTAACGTTATGATTTAAACTGTGAACTTCTATTTTGGTTGTTGTGTACATGAACTCCTGTTTAAGCTACATCGAAAAATTGTAATTATGATATGTAATGCTTGGAAATTTTACTTAGTAGATCATATAAAGAAGAAGCGGTCCTAAAATGGACCCCTGTTGAACCCTGACAGCTTTGCGGAGCTATCCCTGCCCCTGCTACTGTATGTGTCGGGGTTCATCAGGGGTCCATTTTAGGACCTCTTTTTCTTCATATTATCTACTAAATGCAATTATTTCCAAGAATTACACATCATTCTGAGTCGGATTACTGATTGGAAGGTCCTAGGTTTAAACTATAAATTTGCCAATGTTGATCGAGGACCTTAATCCTAAACTGCTCAGCTGTATAGTGAGATAAAATGTAAGTCGCTCTGGATAAGAGTGTCTAACAAATGGTGTTCTAGAAAAAAAAAATGCTTGGATTGAAAGTCCTGCTAATCTCTTGACTCAATTCCTGATAGCATTACACAAGTCATCAGAGGGAAAGGGAACTGGACTGTTCTGCTAACCTGGGAAGACACTGGGCACGGCTAATTAGATTGTCTTTAACTCCCTGACATTCAGCTGATGCATCACTGGGATTTCATGATAAGGCAAACCATAGGCAGAGGAAGCACTCAGGAGTCACATGGATCTTATGTTAGGAATGTGTAATGTATAATCAGGATGTTAATTGTTTGTCAACATGATTGGTAGTTTTTTTTTTTTACTACTAGAGAGCAAAGCTGTAAGTTCTGACTGGTGGTTACGGGACTCACCATGTCAGTTGAAGCCATGCCGAAGTTCAAGGCTATGGCTGTGACTGTGAGCACAGAGCGCATCAAGTTGTTCTCGTGAATCCAGCAGCAGAATCGTTGAAGTGCAGAAGGGAAATGTTTAAACTCCTCAGCCAGAGCCAGCACCAACAAAAGCAGATATCCCAGCAGCACCACACAGAACTGGACCACAACGAGATAGGGTCTGCAGTGGGGAAAAAAAACAAACAAAAATCTATTGTTTGTCAAACTGTAAAATTTGGTACAGGATTCTAACATGAGACCAATGAGCCAGTAAAATGAAGCTTATTCATTGTTGTGTAATGAATGAAGGACTAGAAGACACACTATTTGTCATACACACTCAATCTGCGCCCGGCACTAGGACCCGGAAGTAAGACGGGCGCAAAACCAGGAAGTATAAAAGAGGTAAACAAACGATGGCTTACCGCTCAGTCATTGAGTTCGGCCCATGTCAGCTCCAGCTGTCGTTTCAGCAAACCGTGAGTACTCACATGTTGGTTCCGTTTGTCTTTGCTATTGTGTGTGTATTTTTAGGACGCGGGTTAAATTTGTGTTTTTCCCTTGCTCCGCTTTTGTGAGAGTCCTTAAACTAAATCGCGTGGTTATCCTGCCTGCTCGCTTCTTTCCGCGTTTGGGTTTATCCTCCACGCTACATTGGGCTAACCGCTAAAGCTACGTCTTCTGGTCACCTCAGGTTAGTCCATCTTGACAGAATGACTGAGCCTTCCGCGGTAAACCCAGCGGATTATGCGAGTCTCTGCGACGTTGTAGATCAGCATGCGGCGCTAATCAATCAGCTAACCGCGGATCTCGCTTCTCTCCGCCGCGAGGTCGCTGAGCTCCGGCGGGAGAATACGGATCTCCGCGCAGCTGTTGATGACGTCACTGCTCGATCGCACGCCGCGGAGGCCGCGGCGCCGCATCCCCCCCCCCCCCCTCCTTCTGATGTTTTTCTTTCTCTACCAGAGAAGTGGAACGGCACGGACGGGAAGTGCAGCGTTTTTCTGACAGCTCTCGACCTGGTGTTTGAGTTTAATGCCACCAAATACTCCACCGATCGCCTTCGCATTGCTCTTCTCGTCTCGTTGCTAAAAGGGCAGGCAGCAGAGTGGGCCACGGCAGTTTTACAGGCAGATACAGACACCGCCCACTCTTACAATGAGTTCACTCACCAACTCAAACTCACTTTCGAACATCCAGCGGGCGAGGTGGAGACCGACACCAGACTTTATCACCTGAGGCAGGGAGGATTGCCCGTGAGCCGCTATACGGCCGAGTTTCGCACTCTCGCCGTCCAAACAACGTGGGGCGATGCAGCACTCCGGACATCCTACTACGAGGGACTGGCTTCTCGAATTAAGGACGAACTAGCCGGGCGAGAGCTTCCTGCGACCCTGGAGGGCCTGATCCAACTCGCTCTCCGGATCGACCAGCGCTTCCTCTCTCGCCCGAGGCCAGCCCCTCGCACCCTGCCACCTGCACCCACCTTCGCCGTCACCACTTCACGACCAGCACCCGCCTTCACTGTCACCACTCCACGCCCCGCAGACTCCGCCACCTACGCCACCCCGGGACATGTCGGTTCTCCACCTCCTGCCGTGGTTGACACCGGAGCCGGGGAACCCATGCAACTAGGACGCGCCTCCTTGACCGCTGCAGAACGGGAGAGACGCTTTCGTGAAGGGCTCTGTGCCTATTGCGGGTCAGCTACACATCACAGGGCAACCTGCCCGCTCAGACCGGGAAACGCCCAGGCCCGGTGAGAGGAGAGAGATACTCGCCGGGTCACCTTCGTCTCTCCGCCATCACCACCAACTCCTCCCGTCTCACGGTTCAGGTACACCTCCAGGTTGGCCACAAACGGGTCCGAAGTGCTGCGTTCATCGACTCCGGGGCAGCAGGTAACTTCATTGACTCTGCATACGCCAAAACCCTGGGGGTAAAACTCGAGGCGTTATCCCAGCCCGTTCGCATCACCTCTGTCGACGGTCGCCCCCTCTCCACCAGCCCAATCAGCACCCGAACAGAACCCATCACCGTCTCCATCAACCAACACCATGAACAGTTAAAATTCTTCGTCACCTCCATCTCATCTCCACCCATCATCCTTGGTCATCCCTGGCTGCTCCAACATGACCCTCTAATCTCCTGTACCCAGAATCGGATCCTTCAGTGGGGCGCGACCTGCAACGAACTATGCCTACGGGCAGCGGCTGGGACGTGCTCTAGGGAGTCCGAGGCCCCCGACGTCGACACCAACTCCATCCCCGAACCGTACCGAGACCTATCGGAGGTTTTCTGCAGGCGACGAGCCACCCATCTTCCTCCTCATCGTCCATACGACCTCGCCATAGACCTCCAACCCGGTACGATCCCCCCCCGCGGCCATCTCTACTCACTCACACCCACCGAGACCCAGGTGATGGAGGAATATGTAAACAACGCTCTGCGCCAAGGCACCATCAGGCCCTCCTCCTCACCTGCCGCCGCGGGGTTCTTCTTCGTGAAGAAGAGAGGCGGTGAACTTCGCCCTTGTGTCGACTATCGGGGGCTCAACCATCTCACCATCAAAAATCGACATCCTCTGCCTCTTACCAACTCAGCCCTGGACGCCCTCTCTGGCGCCACCATCTTTACGAAGTTGGACCTCCGGAGCGCCTACAACTTGGTGCGCATCAGAGAGGGCGATGAGTGGAAGACGGCATTCATCACCCCCACCGGACATTATGAAACTCTTGTCATCCCATTCGGACTGTGCAATGCCCCCGCCGCATTCCAACACTTCATTAACGACGTCCTTCGGGACATGCTCGGTCGGTGGGCATTCGCATACCTGGACGATATTTTAATTTATTCACGCACCATGGAAGAACACACCCAGCACGTCAGGGCGGTTCTAAAGAGATTACTCGCCCACCAACTGTACTGTAAGTTGGAAAAGTGCGCTTTTCACGAGCGCTCCACCACGTTCCTGGGTTTTGTCATCTCGCCCCAGGGTGTGGCCATGGACCCGCAGAAGCTAGAGGTTGTGCGTCATTGGCCCCTACCCAAGACCCTCAAACAGCTTCAACGGTTTCTCGGGTTTGCGAACTTCTATCGTCGCTTTATCCGGGACTACAGTACAGTTGCCGCCCCCCTAACCGCTCTGACCCGTCCCTCCTCTCTCCCTTTTCACCTCAACCCGGCAGCTGTCTCCGCTTTTCGATCACTGTGTCACCGCTTCACCACTGCACCGATTCTCCACCACCCAGATGTCAATAAATCATTCGTTGTGGAGGTGGATGCTTCAGATGTGGGCGCTGGAGCTATCCTCTCACAGCAAGGTCCAGACCAAAAACTACACCCTTGTGGTTTTTTCTCCAGAAAATTTGACTCCACTCAGCAGCGATACGGGGTAGGGGACCGCGAACTGCTGGCCATAAAGTGGGCTCTGGAGGAGTGGCGTCACTGGCTCCAGGGCGTCAGTGAGCCATTCATAGTCTGGACGGACCATCAAAATCTAATCACCATCCGAAACATTAAACAGTTAAATCCACGACAGGCGCGGTGGGCATTATTCTTTGAGAATTACAACTTCCACCTCTCATACCGCCCGGGGCCCAAGAACACCAAAGCTGACGCCCTCTCCCGACAACTAGAGGTGGACCCCCCCCGGGCGGACCCCGCGCCTGTCCTCCCCTCTTCCAAGATCATCGCACCCCTGCAACTGGACCTGGAAACGAGAGTGCGCCAGGCACGAGGTACAGAGACCGAACCGGCAGGTGTGCCACCTGGACGACTCTTCGTGCCTGAAGGGATGAGACCCGAGGTTCTCCACTGGGGACACTCCTCCCCAATTTCGGGCCATCCAGGCACCCGACGATCCCTCCAATTTATTCAGCGCGACTTCTGGTGGCCATCCATGACGAGGGACGTCCAAGAGTTCGTTCAGGCATGCCCAGTGTGTGCCAGGGCAAAGACCACCAACCGACCCTCTCCAGGAGAACTGCAACCCCTTCCAGTCCCTCGACGGCCCTGGACGCACATTGCCGTGGACTTCATCACGGGCCTGCCGGCCTCCGAAGGAAAAGACACCATCCTCACGATCGTGGATCGGTTCTCTAAGACCGTGCATCTGGTGGCTCTCGCCGGACTCCCGTCAGCAAAGGAAACAGCAGAGCTGATTTTAGAGCACGTAGTCCGTCTGCATGGGTTCCCCAAGGATATCGTCTCGGACAGAGGGCCCCAGTTCACAGCCCGGTTCTGGAAGGCCTTCTGCCGTCTGATCGATTCCACCTGCAGTCTGTCCTCCGGATACCACCCACAGACTAACGGTCAGACGGAGCGGACCAACCAACAACTGGAGCGCTACCTGAGATGTTTCGTAGCGGACCGTCAGCGCTCCTGGGCACGCTACCTCATTTGGGCGGAACTATCACACAACCTCCACATCTCCTCTGCCACTAACCTAAGCCCATTTGAGGTATGCCACGGTTTCCAACCCACCGTCTTCAACCACCCAGAGCCGGAGGTTGATGTACCGTCAGCCCAACAGTTGGTCCGCAGATGTCGGCGGCTCTGGACTACGACCAACCAGGCCATCCAACGTGCCAATGCCCGCTACATCCACCAACATCGCCGCCGACATCCTCCGGGACGACTATACCACGTAGGTGACAAGGTATGGCTGTCCACAAAAAACCTCCACCTCCGCACCGAGTCAAAGAAGCTTTCCCCCAGATTCATCGGACCATACCACATCACTCACAGAATTAACCCTGTCACCTACCGGCTCCAGCTGCCTGCGGCGCTCCGGATCAATCCAGTCTTCCACCTGTCCCAGTTCAAGCCCTTCATCACCTCACCCATGATTCCACCCACCCCCCCAGCTCCTCCTCCCCGGATCATCGACGGCGGTCCTGCCTACACCGTGCGCCGAATCCTTGACTCGCGCCCTCGGGGCAAAGGTACGCAATACCTGGTGGACTGGGAGGGCTATGGCCCAGAGGAGCGATCTTGGATCCCGGCCCGGTTCATTCTCGACCCCCAGCTAATTCGGGACTACCGTCACAGGGTATCCTCCATCCCAGGACCGTCAGGAGCCAGTCCTGGACAGGAGGGTACTGTCATACACACTCAATCTGCGCCCGGCACTAGGACCCGGAAGTAAGACGGGCGCAAAACCAGGAAGTATAAAAGAGGTAAACAAACGATGGCTTACCGCTCAGTCATTGAGTTCGGCCCATGTCAGCTCCAGCTGTCGTTTCAGCAAACCGTGAGTACTCACATGTTGGTTCCGTTTGTCTTTGCTATTGTGTGTGTATTTTTAGGACGCGGGTTAAATTTGTGTTTTTCCCTTGCTCCGCTTTTGTGAGAGTCCTTAAACTAAATCGCGTGGTTATCCTGCCTGCTCGCTTCTTTCCGCGTTTGGGTTTATCCTCCACGCTACATTGGGCTAACCGCTAAAGCTACGTCTTCTGGTCACCTCAGGTTAGTCCATCTTGACACTATTAAGGTTAACAGAAACATTTAAAGGGCACCAATCCATCGCAAGGTACACACACACATTACAGGTAATTTGGGAACGTCAATCAACCTACTTAACCTACATGTCTTTGGAGTGTGGGAGGAAATCCACCAAGCACAGGTAGAACATGCAAACTCCACAGACACAGAGCCAGGAATCGAGTCTGGCCGGGAATCGAACCCGGACCCTGGAGGCTCAAGGCGACAGTGCTAACCACTACACCACTGTGCCACCTGAGTGAGTAAGTGATGTTTATGTTAAATTAATGCAAGCCAAAACCAATAAGTGTACAAGATAATGTACACTCTCAAAAGAAAATTAACGCAACGTTTTGCATTAGTCTTTTTGAGTTATGACAACTTCATTTGTAATTATATTGAAGCAACAAGCTATATTGTGTTGGGGGAATTAGCTTTTCCTCTTTAGTCAAAGATTATTTTAATTACCTGTTACTTATTAACTGTTAGACAAAGGGCAACTTTTTAAGTTGATAACTCATAAATTATGTTGCTCCAAATGGCCTTCCAATATTATTTTAAAGCAATTTTATGTTGATAATTAATTACTACTGTATAATAATGTATACAACATTTCAAATAGCAACCATTTAAAAAATTCAGTGGCTCCAAATAGATTTTTTTTCAGGTTTCTTTTTATTTTTTGTAAGTTTTTTGTTTTTTTGTTAATGTGGTAGATTTAAAAAGACATTAGTTCAACCATTATTTTTGTGCAATTAACTTTTCTTTTTTTTTTTACTGCTGTAGTATGTATGCACAAAATATACATTTAAAAAACTCTCAAAATTCAACTGGTCCTCATTAAGCATAAGCATAATAAAATCTCCATAAACGTTACAGTCAAAAGCCAAGTAGCATGTCATGGAACATTACAAGAGAAAAAAAATGAGATAACATTATGTAGCTTACAGTCAAATGAGCAAAACTTGAATAATGTTTTTCCCATCAGCTCTCTTGCTGAGCAGATATCTCAGTGAAACAAGTGCAAATCCATTACTTTAGTAGAACTACAGTATTAGATGTAAATTAAATGTTACTCACCATGAAATATAGTTTATATTGAGTTTGGTTAGCCTATAAGTCTGCTAACACACAATCTTACCACTGGAACACGTCCAGATTCTGTAGGTAGGAGATAATGTAATTTTTTTCAGTTATCATACCAATTTTTTTAAAGTTAAGACAACTTAAATTTTGTTTTCACCCCATTACCAATGAAATTTGAGTTTAAATTACATGCAAAATTAAGTTGATATAATTACCAACATTATTATTTGATCACAACTTATAAAAATTAAGTTCGCAACTTAGAAGGTTCTTCTAAATCAATTAATTACAATTTTTAACTTGCATCCATGTATTAAATCAAGTAGTAAAAGAGGTAAAAGATCCTCTGAGTTAGTTTTTAGAGTGAACACAAACAAAATTTAAAAACCATCTTTAACAAGTCTACTGTACCCATATCCCTCATTGTATGCTTGAGTGTTTCATTGTTGTGTAATCTTTCTATTCTATTCTAGGTCACTGATAGCCAAATCATCATTTCACTGCATATCATATTGTTTATGACAAATTTGAATGTGAATTTGAATGTACTGTATATGTACTGTACTGTGTGTGTGTCATTAAGTCCAGGTTTTGCTAGACAGTTGGATTAGGAATGTACTGTACAGTACGTGCTGGGAGTTGTACAGTACAGTAGTTCTTGGTGTCTGTGTTTGTAGGATGTCTTGCGGCAATCTCAACATGTGTTTGAAAAAAAAAGAAGAAGAAGAAGAAAACGTGGATCTCCAAGGTAACGGTCACGGCTGATTAAAAAAAAAGAAAAAAAGCACAATAAACCGTTTGATCTCTAATCCTTTGCCTCTGACACTAAAAAACTAAACCATGATCACTGACAAAGGCTGTGCTCTGATCTAATTAACCCAATATGGCAAGATCATTGGTTGAACTGTTGGGTTCTTGAGCAAGGTCCTTAATCCTATCCGCTCTAGGGGATGCCATATCTGACAGTCTGTGATATATGAAGAAAAGAATTGTACCGAAGTGTATATCGTCGCTTCATTAGTGCATAAAAGCTGGCTAATGATTGCTGTTTACAGTACCTGGGTGCGGGTATAAGGGCCTGGACTGCCATGATGAAGAGGAGCATGATGAAGGAGCAGACCAGGTTGGTCTTAAATGTTTCATCCCTCACCTGGGAGAACTAGAACACAAGAGATACAGTAATTCTTACTCGGAAGTCTTAATGAGAACCGACCAGAGACCTCGGCCACTTTCTCTATACCTTCTTCTCAATATGTGCGTCCTTGAAGACCAGCGAGGAACTCGTGATGTGTTCCTGTTGCATGCGCTCAGTGCTGCGCAGGTCAATGGCATGCTCTATCCGTTTATTAATCTCTTTGCCGCTGGAGTACCTGTTCCTCGAATTGGGCAGCTGCACCATAGTGAATGAAGCCAAGATCTGGGAAGGTCAGAGTTGATCATTAGAACCTTCAACACTTCAACATTATCACTGATGTCGTCAAGAGATTCTTACACAGCTCATATTACTGACGCTGCCATATAAATTGTCTGTGTTGGAGGTACGAATAGTCATGCGTATTTTGGAAGGTTCCGCCTCTACAGTGTTTTCTTCTTCCTTGGGGCAGATGAGGAAAGTGTCGATGTTGTGCTTGCGCAGAAACTCGTTGCGCTCGTAACCGCGGCCGTCCTCGGTTTCGTAGCTCCCCTCCAGGCAGTCCAGCGTGGCGCGAGAGATGTGGATGCGGCTAACCACAGACGACAGAAATCCCAAATCAGAAAATCTAGCTAGCTCAATTTCTTATCAAGTGCATACTGTTCATCTTCAGTATGCACTCGGTCAGGGTAATCTGTTTTCTTCTTTTTTTGCTCACCCGGGGATACCGCCTGCTTCGAGCATATTAGCTACTCCAACGTCCCAGGACCACACATCAAACTGCCACTTCTGCAGGCCCAGAACCCCACACAGAACCGAGCCGGAATGGATCCCGATCCGCATGTCCATGTGGTGGTTCAGCTGCTTTCGAACATTTCTAAATGCAAACGTATACATGTTAAATGTAATTAATGAGTTTGTCTAAAGCCAAAAAAACACAGTTGAATCAGTGGGATCAAGAGGTCTAATCGTGTACCGTATGGTAATGATCATAGCCAGACCCATTTCTACGCAGCACCGAGCATGAGCTCTCTGCGGCTCTGGGACTCCGGATACACAGTAGTAACAGTCGCCCAGGATCTTTATTCTCATGCAGTGGTGTTCCTACAGTATGAATATGGACACAGACAAATTATTCACTCATACAAGCTGAGACGTAATAACACACAACGATGGATTTCCGGTTGAGCTTTGATGGAGTAGGACGTGAGTTTGGGAGCTCCCGCCGATTTCGATTACAATTGTTATTTCTTTGCGCTTTTTGGCCATAATTTTAGTCTTGTTTTATTTTGTAGTTAGTTGAGTTTAAAAAGTTTATTCGGGACTGTTTAAAATGGCAGCAAAAAATATAAAAACTCGCAGTACGATTCAAACACACCTGAGGCCTAGTTTGCAAACCGCGACCACATCCTCGAGTGAGCCGTCGTCACCTGTGAGGCCCCCCTCGAGCCAGGCTAATCCGGATATTGACGCTCTTAAAGTCGAGTTGTTGGCCTCACTGAGGAAAGATATCGCCGAAATTTTTAAAAAAGAACTTCAGGATACTATCGGTGATGCTTTGTCTACTATTAAGTTCGACTTGCAAGCGGTGAAGACGCAGCTGGCGATAGATAAAGCTGCTAACGACGCTACCGTGTCCGAGCTAAAAGGTACGGTCAGGGAGATGGAGCACGCGCTTACTGTGTGCTCCGACGACATAGCGGAGATGAAAAACACTATCAAGTGTCTCACAGCTAATGTAGCCAAGCTGGAGAATAAATGTGAAGACTTGGAGTCTAGGACGCGGCGTAACAATGTTAGGATAGTGGGAGTACCGGAGGGGCCTAACACGTGCACTACTGCGGCCGTGGCCTCCTTGCTAAAGGAAGCATTTAATCTGGAGAAGGAGCCGCTTTTGGATCGTTCTCACAGGACCCTCCAACCCGCACCTAAGCCCGGCGACCGTCCACGAGCCATCGTGTGCAGGTTTCATTACCACACTGACTGCGTTGACATTTTACGACGCGCTAGAGAACGCCGGCAGATTAAAGTTGGAGACCAGACCATCTCAGTCTTTCCTGACTACACTGCCAAGATCGCACGTGCTCGGGCTGCATTTAATACGGTCAGGCAGCAGCTGCGTGGCATTGAGGGAGTTCGGTATGGCCTGTTTCATCCAGCGCGACTTCGCATCACACATAAGGGTGTTGAGAAGGACTTTGTTTCAGCGGAGGAAGCCAGTGTTTATGTTAAAACGTTGATTTCGGGTTGAGCCTCAATAGTCCTTCAGGTTGGTGCTGTAATGCTGCTAGGTGTTTACGGTTTCTTTAGGTTTAACGCTACCTGCGCATTGTTTTTTTTTTTTTTTTTTAAGTATGTTGCGCTAGTTACTGTACGGTTTTTATTTTTGTATTTTCACTTTTATATATTAAGATTAAATCGTATATTATACTCTTGTACTTCGGATTAGTCCAGCACAATCATTTCTAGGCTTATTGCATATATTTGCACAGGACTTCCTTTATTTTATTTTTTGGTATTTTTACGTATTTTCGTTGTTTTGTTAGAATGTTCATCTTCTGAGGAAACAATATTTTGTACAGGGTTTTTTATATATATGTATATATAACGTGCTTGTTACACGCACGCTGTTATACAGTGTGAAGTCGGTGGGAGGTTTTTTTTTCTCACTCTCTTGTTTGTTTTTGTTTGGGCTCCGGTTAGTCCATTCACTTTAGTGGATAGTCTGCTATTTTGGGGAACACTGCTGTCTCCTTTGTTTTTGTTATGTGGAGACTTTGGGTGTGTGTGTTTAGGGGTATTTTGGGGGGGAGGGTGTCCCACTTCGGCTCTTTGGCATTTTGGTTGTTGTTTTTTCTTTTTGAATGGTTAATGGTAATATAGATCCCAGCAATGCTGGGTCAGGCATGCCTCTTAGATTCATTAGTTGGAATGTCAGAGGTATGGGCAATCCTGTTAAGAGATCTAAGGTTTTCACACACTTGAAACGTTTACATTCTGATATAGCATTTTTACAGGAGACTCACCTTCGCAGTAAAGATCATTATAGGTTAAATTGCCCTTGGGTAGGTCAGGTCTTTCACTCAAACTTTAATTCGAAAGCTAGAGGAGTTGCCATTCTCATTAATAAGAAAGTTCAATTCTCATCGACCAATGTTATCGCTGATAAGAATGGTAGATACATCATTGTTGCTGGTACACTAATGCAAAAAAAGGTTTTGTTGGTAAATGTATATGCCCCAAATTTTGATGATGCTGAATTTGCTAATAGACTGCTGAGTAACATCCCCTTCTTGAACACTCATTTGCTGATCCTTGGGGGAGATCTGAATTGTGTTTTTGATCCAATCTTGGATCGATCTAATCCTCGTAATCTGACTCCATCATCTATGTCTAAAATATTTTCAGATTTTATGAAACAGAACGATCTTATTGATCCATGGAGATTTCGCAACCCTTCAATCAAAAAATTTTCTTTTTTCTCCCAGGTGCATCATTCTTATTCCAGGATTGATTACTTTCTTATAGACAGAGCTCTTGATTTGTGTGTTACTTCTTCTGACTATTCTGGTATTGTAATATCTGATCATTCACCTCTGCTATTGGATATTCAGCTTTCTACCTATAAACGTAGCCCACCACTTTGGAGATTTAACTCTCTCCTTCTGGCAGATAAAGAATTTTGTGAATTTATTTCAAGTTCTATTGAGGAGTTCTTGTCCTTCAATCAAGATGATTCAGTTTCATATTCTCTGCTATGGGAGACACTTAAATGCTACCTGAGAGGTCAAATTATTTCTTATTCTGTTCTTGCTAATAAAAAGATTAATGCCAGGTTTAAAGAACTTACAGCTGCGATTAGTAACCTTGATCAATGTTATACACTGAACCCTTCTCCAGAATTACTGAAGCAGCGTCTTGATTTGCAAGCAGAATTCAATCTTATGTCAACTAAAGAGGCAGAGCACTTGTTACTACGCAGTCGTGGCTCATATTATGAATATGGTGACAAGGCAAGTCGCTTGTTGGCACATCAGCTACGACGACAAGCCACTTCGCGTTTAATTCCTAGTATTAAAAACACTTATGACACTATTACTACAGATCCCTTGGAAATTAATTCTACCTTTAAAACATTTTACGCTTCGTTATACAAGTCAGAATTTCCTACGGACAAAGCTAAAATGAATAAATTTCTCCATAATCTTTCAAACCCTGTTATTGATACTAATATTGCCGGGCAATTGGACTCCCCATTTTCCGTTGAAGAAGTATCAAATGCTATTACAGCTATGCAGTCTAATAAAGCTCCAGGCCCTGATGGGTTTCCAATAGAATTTTATAAAACATTTATTGGTAAATTGGCACCATTGCTTTTATCTGTGTTTAATGAATCCTTGGAAAGGGGTTCATTACCACAAACTTTCACACAAGCCACTATAGCGCTCCTTCTCAAAAATGACAAAGATCCAACCTCCTGTGGTTCCTACAGGCCATTATCTCTGCTTAATGCCGATGCAAAGGTGTTGGCTAAAGTAATTGCATCTCGCCTAGAGGATGTGCTTCCTTGTATTATATCTGAAGAGCAAAATGGTTTTATAAAGGGACGTCAATTGTTTTTTAATACCCGTACACTCTTTAATGTTATTTACTCAAAGCATCTATCTGAACTTCCTGAACTTGTCATTTCTTTAGATGCTGAAAAGGCTTTCGATAGAGTGGAGTGGGAGTACTTGTTTGCAGTTTTAAAGAAATTCGGATTTGGCGATAAATTTATTTTTTGGATTCGGCTTCTTTATTCGTCCCCTAAAGCCAGTGTACATACTAATGATGTTTATTCAGATTATTTTGATCTGGGTCGCGGATGTCGTCAAGGTTGCCCCTTGTCACCTTTACTCTTTGCCATCGCCATCGAGCCTCTGTCTATCACATTGAGATCTTCCTCCGTATTCAAGGGTATCTTCCGTAATGGAATTGAACATAAATTATCATTGTATGCAGATGATTTGTTATTATATATAACGGATCCTGCACTCTCCATCCCGGCTGTTTTAGGTATTCTGGAGAATTTCAGCTCATTTTCAGGTTATAAATTAAATTTGGGGAAAAGTGAGTGTTTTCCCATTAATACGTCAGCATGTCATCTTCAACAGTCCGATCTACCCTTTCATCTTAGTCCATCGGGGTTTAAATACTTGGGGATTAATGTGACTCGTTCTCTATCTGGCCTTAAATCAGCTAATTTTACTCCCCTTATATCAAGGATCGCATCTGATGTTCAAAGATGGGGTAATCTCCCCCTTTCATTAATCGGTAAGATTAATGTTGTTAAAATGAATATCTTACCAAAATTTTTATTTTTATTTCAGTTGATTCCCTTATTTTTGCCAAAACATTTTTTTGTCTCACTGGACAAAATTATTGGTTCTTTCATTTGGGGAGGGAAGCCACCTAGGGTTCGTAAAACTATACTGCAGAGATGCAGATTTAGTGGAGGACTTGCATTACCTAATTTTCTAGCTTACTACTGGGCTGCTCACATTCATAAACTTTGCTACTGGTTAAAATCTTCTGGATCCTCTTGGTGTAAATTGGAGCTATCATCTTGTAAGGGATCTTCTATACCGGCTCTGCTCTATTCCTCTTTACCCATAAAACCCTCTCTGTATACTGATAATCAGGTGGTTCTTAACACACTCAAGATCTGGTTCCAGTTGAGACGGCACTTTAAATTTGTAATGGCATCTTCCTCAGGTCCTCTAAAAGATAACCATTTGTTTCCCCCATCACTCCTGGACTCGTCGTTCTCAGTGTGGTGTGACAAGGGTATAAAACAATTTAAATATTTATATGTGGACGGTGTCTTCGATAGTTTTGCCAATTTGTCATCTCGTTATGGTCTCCCCACTACCCATCTGTTTCGCTATTTTCAAATTCGAAATTTTGTTGCCAAGCGTTTCCCTAATTTCCCCTCTTTACCTCCAGAACAGCAGTGGGAAACTATGCTATCATTTATTCCTCATCATAGAGGAACCATTTCGAAACTCTATGATGCTATCCTGTCTCTTAGTAACCACTCAAATGTTAAGCTTAAGTGTACATGGGAAGGGGAACTAGGAATTCAAATACGGGAGGAGTCCTGGGAACAGGCTATAGCGAGGGTACGGTCTTCCACCTCTTGTGCTCGTCTTGGTCTTATTCAATTTAAGGTCATACACAGGGCACATTTCTCTAAGTCTAGACTTTCAGAAATGTATCCGGAAGTGGAAAACAAATGTGATAAATGCCATGGCTCTCCTTGTCATCTTAGCCACATGTTTTTTCTGTGTCCTGAGCTGGAAGGTTTCTGGACAGGTTATTTTGCCATTATGTCCACTGTTCTTGGGGTAACTCTCCAACCTTGCCCTCTGATTGCTATATTTGGGATTCCTGATCGCTCACTTACACTTAATTCTACACAAAAGGATATCATAGCTTTCACATCCTTATTAGCAAGACGTTTATTGTTGTTGCATTGGAAGTCTGCTAAATATCCTACTATCTCCCAGTGGCTTAAAGATGTCATGTATTTTTTAAAACTTGAAAAAATTAAATATACGTTAAGAGGATGTACAGCCAAATTTTTCCACAATTGGCAACCATTTATTTCTTATTTTACTAGTCTAGAGGTATTGCCTGATTAAATGTATACCTGTTACTGATATTTATGTAATATGTTTGGTGGTTGTCTTGAGCCGTGTGGGGCAGGGAGGGGGGTGTGTGTTTTTTTTATTTTTATTTTATTGTTTTTTTTTTATTTGAGTGTTTTTGTTTAGTGTTTTTATGTGTGTGTATGTATTTGTTTATTTAGAAAAATGAAAAGGTAAATTGGATTTCTGTAAATGCAAGTACTGTATTGTTTTCCCTTTTTTCAATAAAAAATATTTGCAAAAAAAAAAATAACACACAACGATCTTTATTTACCCGAGTTCTCTCACCTCAGCCAGACGATCAAAACAACAAAAGAGCTCATTCAGGGTGCGTACCAACTCGTGTGCAGACATGGTCATGGACAACAGCGTGAATCCCTTAATGTCAGCAAAGAGGATGCTGGCGACAGGGGACAATCAATCACAAGATGCAAAAAAGAGGCATTTCCAGGATGCACAATACAATAAAAAAAATTATAAAATATTATATTTCAGGCAATTGTGACCAAATGCAAATACACGTAAGACATTTCATAGAAGGATTATGGATATAAACAACATGAGCTACATGAAAATATTTATTTACCATTCACTAGCGCAGCAGCATGCCATAAATACAAGAGTTAGCATGGGTTTTCCCCAACTTAGCTAATCAGCAATGTCAACAAATTAGCCTGGTCAGATCCTAAACTCAAGTTCAAAGAAAAAAATCTAATCTTACCCTTACTCACTCAGTCACACATTTTTGTCCGAGATTCAAAATTATCCTGATATTTAATCAGTATCATACTCGAGTCGAGTCTACGACCGAATCACAACCATGATATATCCAGCCATATAGCACAACCTCCAGTGTCATATTGCTTTTATACAACAGTTCCACGAACACCATTTATTATCAACAGATTATGATTTGTTTCGTTATTTAATCAGTTATTTTGCTCCGCCCACACGTCTCCTTCTGTGACTGGCAGAACTAACTAACCGTGACTGGCGGAGCCGGCAACCGACAGTTAGTGTAATTAACAGGGGTGAAAGTAGTTTTAAATTCTTACTAGTACTAGTAGACAAAAGGTGAGGAGAATAAACCATGGAGGAGGTGGATGGTCCTGTAAATCTCACAAGTTCTCTGGGTTCCAGGTTTGAATCTCAAAATGGAAATGTTAATATTAAATGGAAAGCTAGTGCGCTATGCAAGATGTTCTTGTAGAGCCCTTGATCAGGGGTTAGAGAATGATTTGGGATTCAGCCTTGTGTTAGGAACTAGTTAACTTTGTAGCTCGGCTTATGCATAAATAAATAAATAAATAAATAAAAACGGTTCAGAGACAATTCGGAATGATTGACATGTTTAAGGTGACAGAACGTTTTTAGATGCGTCTTCTTGCTAAAAGTGCTTCTGTGACGGGTTGTGAATGTGGATTTTGTCAGGCGGCTGCTCTCTCCTCAGTACTGCGGACCGTACAGACCTACTCTCACCCATGCTGCGACCCACAGTTAGTAACATCACAGTACTGTTATTGTCCATTATCACCACTCATAGAATGTCTCTTGTCCAATTAGATTCCTTGGTCGCAACTAACTGTTATATAAAAAATATCTAATCCCGTTAGCTAGATAGATGCAAGTCAACTCTTCTTCTTCTATACTGCTTTATCCTGTATTTAGGGTCGCAGGGACCTGGAGGCTATCCCAGGAGACTCTGGGCACGAGGCAGGGTACACCCTGGACAGCATGCCAATCCATCGCAGAGCACACACACACACACACACACACACACACACACACACTCATTCACAAGGGTAATTCTATCTACAGTATCTATCTATCTATCTATCTATCTATCTATCTATCTATCTATCTGTCTATCTGTCTGTCTGTCTAATGAATATATACAGGTTAATCATTACTGGTGCTTTTGACAAAACAGAACGGGACAATAAATCCCCTAATCTGAAAAGCTTTTTCTTTTACTAATAGTAGATTAATTCAGAGAGTAAACCAGCTATTATCCTATTATACTATATTTTCTGTCATGAGTAATGAAACAATTATTTACAGATATTATAGGAAACATTAACAAGTACATTACAACCCAATCAGCAGTCACTCTTTTTCACATCTCATCCGGACAAATTTTTTTTTTTAACATGTCAGAAAACATAAACTCATCTTTCTGGCCATTACAAAGCACTGACACTGGAGACTCCTTCCATACAGTAAATGCTAACTAAACTTCTCAGAAAATCTTCACCAAAAAAAATATATTTTTTAAATCTGTTAATAATTCATTCATTCATTCATTTTCTATACCGCTTAATCCTGTGTTCAGGGTCGCGGGATCTGTTAATAATTTAATATATAAAGTGAGAACATTTTAACTCAAAACATATATACGGTACAGTCCATATCTTTCATTAATATATATTAAGAGTGGCTTTAAATGAGATTATATTTAATCCTTTACCTTAGGCGATCATACTTCCTACCTGACGTCAGTGTACTTATGGATGTAGACCTTATGAACCTGCTGAGGCAGCAGTTCATCATCCATGGAGGTCATATCCGCAATCATCTCTAGCGCAACGAAGCGAGGCAGAATAGACAACACCAAGCTCTCCTGCTCAAACACATACACTTTAAACCTTTTTCTGCACTCAGTGTTCAATCAGCATGGTGTATGTCTTCACTGATACTACACGTGTTTCCTTGCCTGTCTTTTGTTTTCCATCTCCAGCTTCATGTGGCCTTCAATGCAGCGCCGAGTCTCGAGGAAAGCCTGTCTCTGAGCCCGGTCTATCAGATAATGGATGAACAGCCCTGCTATGTTCATACTTACATAAAGCAAGGCCTTAGCTAGAATCTGCGGTGGGAGAAGTGCAAAGAGATTACATACAGTATGTAAAACCACAAGCTTGTTCGATTTACACCATTGTAGGAATGCATCAATAATCATACCAGTAACCATATCAGTCTAATACTGGGTTCAATTACTCTTGCATATTAAAAAGCTCTGATACCAACATCTGTTTCCATGTACAGTACTGTACTGTAGGACTCCACAAGAGGAACTACAGCATCGAAGCACAATATAAATAGTGCAGTAAAACATCTTAAACACAAAACAATGAGTTTATTACTAGCATTAATACTGGCTAGGCAAGAAAAAATGGTCTATAGATGACTGTCACCATAACAGCTCTTGCCCACTATATTGTTCTTGATGGTTAAATGCTATTCATCAAGTGATCCTGATGCAGTAAATATGAACGGAAACAATTCTTGGGTGTGAAAATGTCATGTTCCAAGCTAATTAATGTAGATAACACTTCATTACTGATATTTCACATATCTGTACTTTACTTGAGTAGTTTTATTAGAAGATACTTTTTACGTTTACTCCACTACATCATAAAGCAAATACTGTACTTATCTACATTTTTGCATGGTGTGCTGCATTACATAACAGATAAATGAGACTCTGGTGGAGAGGGTGACCAGCTTAAAGTATCTGGGATTCCATATCTCTGAGGACTTGTCCTGGTCACCTCAGACGGCTGAGGGAGTTCAAGATCTCCGGGGGTCTACGTAAAACATTCTACACCTCGATCATCCAATCTGTTGTCTCCGGGAATATTACCATCTGGTATGGAAATAGCAGCTTACAGGACAAAAGGGACTGGAGCACATCACCAGGACTGTATTGCCTGATCTGAGGCGAGGCAGGTCCAGGGGACAGCGCATTATTAAAGACATTCACCCCTCTAAGAATTATCTATTTCAGTGGCCGCCATCTGGTAAGAGACTCCGGTTACTCAGGGCACGAACTGAAAGACTGAACAATAGCTTTTTCCACCAGGCTATAATGGCAATAAATACTCAACCCCAACAATGACTGACAAATTCTGCACATAGTCACAGAATTAGGCTAACTGGCATTCCCAAATTGCCCATGGTACATGGTACATGTGAATGTTGTCCTACCATGGAAATAAGTGGTCACCATTGGCCTTCACAGTCCCTAGTTGGACTACAGAGGTTCCAGGTTCCAGAGGATGGATGGAAGTACTTTTGTACTTTTACTCAAGTATACATGCAAGTGTATGACTTCTACTTTTACTTGAACAATAGTCTTTCTAGGGAAGCTCTACTTTGCTCAAGTTTGGCTAATACACTTTTATAATTTTAAAGTTAAATAGTTAACATAGCAGAAGTGCACAAACATGCATACGAGCACTTTGATGGTCTAAAGAGGGACAAACACACTCTTCCCTGAGCAGGATTGCTGTGAGCATACTTATAAGTAAGTATTATTCCTGATGTGGCAACGTCGTGGTAGGGCAAATTAATTTACTCGATTACGCCACCCCGAGGTTAACCGGGGAAATAACAAAGGTCCGTTAGGCTAATGAATGAGAGACAAAAGGTACAAATGTACAAACTTTATGATGTATTCTTAAAATAGTTTAAAATAACACTTCATGACATGCAATGCCAAATGTCAAATACTTGTCACACACCATAGAACAGGGAACACGGCAATCTGTGTACAGATACAAAGGAGTGAAATGACAATACAAACAATAAAAAAAATAAAATTTTTAGCACCGGCTTCTGGGCGGCAAAGGCGGACTAAAGAGGTCCCGGCCTTACGGGTGCACGTCACACACAAACACACACATCCACACCTTCACCCAAAGGGAAGAAACGTGAACACCAGCTATGCTGCACTCCAGACAATTATACTACCTCACAGTGACATGCTTGACACAGTGACATGCTTGACACTAGCCTCCCCCAGCCCAACCGTACTCAAAATAAACAAACAAAACTATAAAACATAAACCACAAAAAGACATAAAGAGAACCACATTCTCATTGCTTTTTAAACAGCAAAAAGAAACAAAAGACAGAAAACAAAAACAACCATTACAGTTAAACAGACAATACAACAAGAAAAAGAAAATAATACAATTCACCAGCTCAATGGAACACTATCCGAAGTTCAGAGTTCTCCCTACGCTATATTACTTTCTCCACCCTAACTGCATGAAAGCCGGGAACAGGAGCTCAATCCGGCCTTCAAACCACAAGAGGGCAACCCTGAGCCATTGCTGCTATTACGGCGAATAAAATAACAAAAAAACACTCCACAAAACCACCGAAGAAAAGACCCCGGAGACAGGACCACAAAGAGACGAAGAAGAGTCAGAGAAAAGAAGAGAAGAGACAGCGGCGCCGTCTTCAGTCGAGGCGGAAAGCCAATACTTTCGCCCTCACAAGACGCATCAACACTCCGTCAAATGTCCGTAGCTTACTAAAAGAAAAGAGACATAACTACCCCACATTTCTTGTTATAAGCCAGAGAAAGTGAAACTCACTTACCCGGACGACCCGTTGTACCACGTGAGTTGTACTGCCACCCACAGTTCGCAGCGAGCCCTGCAGGCTAACACCGGCACAAAAGAAACTTTGTGGCTAAATGGTAAACAAATACCGATTAGCACCACCCAACGGCAGAACATACAGCACGTAAGGAGCATGTACCTACCTGACAACAAGTGGACAGTCTGACTCGGCCGAATGACAATTATCCAATGGACACTCGAATGGAGAAGCTCAACCAGATGGCAATTATCCCACAGACACACTAATGGAAAAATAAACCCTCACATTAAAAAGGTAGATGCCCACCTCTTCATTAGCCACCTAGCTACAAACAACACTTACCCACACCTTCGGTCCATACACACACCGTGAAAGCGGTCTCGGTCGTGACGTATGCCAGGTAGGACAAAAAAACAGCCTTAAATACCATTGGGGACCATTCTGATAGGCTACCATTAATCACTAATCCCCTAACTGTAACCAATGGAAAAACTCCACTGCCCACATTGCCACAATCTATCCTTAGCTCTTGAATCGTCGGCCTGACGATTGCCCAATTGACCTAAACCCAAGGCCTGAACAATGCAGACGTAGGGTTAAACGAGGCATTAACAGCCTCGACACTTACCACACTCGTTACGGCCCGAGGAAGATGGTAGGGATTAGAATGATGGCCGGCAGTAGATCGCCCTGTGCGTCTCACTGCCCCATCACCACGAGGGGGGCCTGCAGAACCAGGATTGATCACCGGTGATTGACTTACAACGCCCTGCCCTAATGGTTCAGAACTCGTCAGATCCTCAACGTCAGCACCTACCCCCAATGCCAATGAACTGGGGCCGGCTAAAACCCGGTCCTGACTCTGTAGCTCGATAGCAGTGGGCTGAGTCCCCGGTACCACCCGAACCAGGTCAACCTCCTCAAAGGAGGAAGGCTCCTCAGGCAACGGCTCGTCGATGACTGATGACGTACCCTCCGGAGAAGATACTGAAACTCCCACCCCTATTCTTGCCTTTAGCAACGAGCGATGAACATGCTTGACCCGATTCACATCATTTACTGGTGCAATGGCGTAAACTGAACCTCCTATCCCAGGTGCCTTCACCACCTGGTACACCACTGAACTCCAGCAGTCCTGAATCTTGTGACGACCCTTGAGAACATAGTTGCGGAGATAAACTAACTGGCCTACACCCAAGGGTACATCCCGGACGCGAGAGTCATACCTTTCCTTACGGCGTTCAGCAGCTAACTGTAGCTGTTCCCGAGCCCCTTCAAAAGCCACCTGCAACCTCGTCTGATGCTCTAGCACCCAGTTATTAACACTACCAGGACCTTTCTCCTGGCCACGACCCAACAGAAAATCGACAGGCAGTCGTGGTTCTTGCCCAAACATCAGAAAATATGGAGACTCCCCCGTCACTTGATGGGGAGTCGTGTTATAACAATAGAGTAACTGGGGGAGTGCAGACACCCACTCATCCTTCCGCGAACTGGGCAGAGTGCGCAACAGATTATGCAGCGTCCGATTAAACCGCTCACACTGCCCATTACCTGCAGGATGCCACGGGGTGGTGCGAGACTTTTCCACCTGGTACAAGCTACACAGCTGCTGTATGAGGGACGACTCAAAACTGCGGCCCTGGTCTGAGTGGATGCGAGCAGGGACACCGAACTTGCAAAACCACTCGGACACCAACACCTGAGCCACGGTTTCGGCCCTCTGGTTCCGAGTAGGGATCGCCTGCGTGAATTAAGTAAACACATCAGTCATTACCAATACGTTCTCAACTCCTGAGCGCGAGGGTTCGAGCAACGTAAAGTCAATGGCCAAGATCTCATTTGGTCTTTCTGCCAACAAATGGCCCATAAAACTCTGAGGCGCCAACTGTGTATCCTTGGCTGCCTGGCATCGCTCACACTTACGGCACCACTGAGCCACGTCAGCTGTCAGGCCTGGCCAATAACAGCGTTGACGGACCAGCTCAGTTGTGCGGTCAATGCCCTGGTGCCCATGCCCTTCATGAACCCTGGCCAAAACCTCCCCCTGCAAAGCAGACGGAAGGACCAGCTGCAAACTTTCCTCACCTCCATCTGGCCGACAGACACGGTGATACAACACGCCCTCCTTGTCCACCAATCGACCCCACTGGCGAAGCAACACCAGGGCAGCTTTAGACATCTGTCTACGCTCGACCGAAGACGGGAGAGCCCCTTGTCGCCAAAACCTCAACACCGGGCCAATAACCGGGTCGTCCTGCTGACACAAACCCAGGTCACCCCCAAAACCGGGCAGCACAGAGACCACCGCCTGAGTCGCCGATGGACGCAACCCTGCTGCAAACACCTGCTTGACGCTAACCGGTACCTCAACTCCCGGCAGCAGTGCACGTACTTCGTCCTGACCAGCAGGGTCCTGCCTGGAAAGGGCATCCGCATTTCTATTACTCCTACCGGATCGGTACTTGATGGAGAAATCAAAGGCTGCAAGCTGGGCCGCCCAACGTTGTTCGGTGGCAGCAAGTTTAGCTGTAGTCAAATGGCTAAGGGGATTATTGTCAGTATAAACAATACACTTATGCCCCAACAGATACTCACGAAATTTTTCAGCCATGGCCCACTTGAGTGCCAAAAACTCCAACTTCATGGAGCTATAGTTAGCCATATTGCGCTCAGTGGGCCTAAGACTCCGGCTAGCGTATGCGATAGGCCGCACTTTCCCACCCTGCTCCTGGGAAAGGACTGCCCCCAAACCACCATGGCTTGCATCCACCTCTAAAATGAATGGGAGGGAGAAATCAGCATAGGCCAGCACTGGGGCCGTGGTAAGCCTGACCTTTAACTCCTCGAAGCTCTGCTGACACTGCTCCGACCAAACGTCAGAAAAACTCCTACCAACCCGTACTCGGGGTCTATCAGCGGCACACTCCGCCACCACCCGATGCAAGGGAGCTGCCAACTTTGCGAAGCCTTGCACAAAACGCCGATAGTAGCTGGCGAACCCCAGAAACGAGCGTAGCTCAGACGCACTGGTGGGACACCGCCACTGTGAAACTGCCTCGATCTTACCGGGGTCAGTAGATACGCCCTGAGCAGAAATAACATGTCCTAGATACTTTACCTCTTTCTGGAAAAATGCACACTTCCCCAATTTAGCCTTCCAGCCCTCATGCTCCAAGCGACCAAGCACGACCTCCAACCGCTCCAAGTGCTTCGAAACGGAAGAGGAAAACACCACAATGTCATCTAAATACAACAATAGTGAGCTACCCTGTTGATCCCCGAACAATCGTTCCATCAGGCGCTGAAATGTGCTTGGAGCATTACACAGCCCGAAAGGCATACGATTGAACTCAAACAGGCCGAAGGGAGTACAAAATGCCGTCTTAGCTCTATCCTTTTCGAGGACAGGGACTTGGTTATAACCACTAGCCAGATCCATAGTGGAAAACCACCCGGCCCCCGTCAAGAAATCGAGCGACTCCTCAATGCGCGGAAGAGGAAAAGCATCCTTCCTCGTCTTTGCGTTTAATTGACGGTAGTCAACACACATACGCAGGCTCCCGTCCTTTTTCCGGACAAGCACTATAGGCGACGCATAGGGACTGCAACTCTCCCTAATAACGTTAGCCTCCAGGAGCTGATTGATATGTGCCTTAACTACCTCATATTCCGACGGCGGGATTCGTCTATAGCGCTGACGAACAGGCACTACATCCAACAATGGAATCTCGTGCGAAATCACATCGGT
This sequence comes from Channallabes apus, assembly GCA_030522415.1. NCBI lineage: Eukaryota > Metazoa > Chordata > Actinopteri > Siluriformes > Clariidae > Channallabes > Channallabes apus. Next base: position 5,789,924 of record CM060128.1, on the reverse strand, counting down.
GCAACCCAGATCACCCTCGTGGGCTGAAAACACCGACTGATATCGCCTCAACAACGTTCTAACCTCAGCTTGCTCCTCCTGTGACAAGACAGACAGATCAACGGCTTCAATTTGGTCTTTTATTGTAGCAACTGTCTCCACGACTTGCGAATGCATCAACACAGTCACTGACTCATCCTCGGTTACTCCTGCCGGCAGACTTACCACCTGAACGCTATTAAGTGTTCCTAACATCGTTCCAGCATACAGCATTACATCCATGGTCCCCACATTCACCACAGGCAAATAGACTGTACCACGGACGACTCTGACAAGCGCAGGCGAAGCCAGCAGTCCCGCTGGCAACCCGGATACCGGAGGCTCAAACAAAACAGTCCCCTCGGCATACTGTTCAGAGCATGTGGCTGGTACAAGTTTTAACATCCCACCTGGAACACGACACGACTCACGACCCCGCAATCTGGCCTTCCCCGGGCGTAGTACTAAGGACTGATCCTCCGTTAAGTGACAGTGTTGTAACGCCTGTAAAACACACTTTGGGGCCTGCACTAAGGAAGGACACTCAAACAAGCCAGGGCCATACTGACCGAAAAGCTCCTGGTAGCATCGGCTAAGGACATTCATCCCCAACACCACAGGAACTCCAGTATTGATACCCCCAGGGGGATCCCTAACCACCAAAATCCCGCACTTAGGGATCAATCGATTACACATTTCAATGTCCAACTCCATGTAGCCAATGTACGGAATTGACAACCCATTGGCCGCACGGAGCTGGAGCCAATGGCATGCCTTTAAGCGATCTACACCCCAGGACTGAAAGTGCGTTTGGAAGCAACTTTCAGTATTGGTGGACACCATCGACCCAGTGTCAACCAAACAAGGCACTTGGACCTTACCAATGTGGACAAGAAGATGAGGGCAAGATGACATTAAGTGAGAAAAAGCAATACCCGAGCCATTCCCCTCCCCAACCGCGCTTTGACTCTGCAACGCGGTGGGGACTAGTTTCCCAACGGCGCAGATGAGTCAGACTGAGCACTATTAGTTCGCGTCATAGCAATCGATGGAAAACGAGTAGGCACACGCTCCCCATCGCACTCTCGAGCAAAGTGCCCCGGTTTCTGACATCTTCGGCACACCATCTGGCTACGACGAGAAAATTGACTATTGGACTGGGGAGTCTGCAAGCGGGCGATACTTTGAGTTAACTTACTTATCTGTTCCTGCTGCAACCGCAACATTTCTTTAACCTCGCCCAACTCAGACTCCTGCCAAGACTGCGCGGAGTTCCCACGAGGCTCACCCCGTACCCCATACTGAATACCATAAGCAGAGGGAAGTGAGTGACTACGACCCCTCGAACTCCCTGGCATACCTTCTCGTTCCCAACGGAGTGCTTCACCTCGTACATCTAACATGGTCAGAGCGGGTCGACTTCGTACCAGCTGTTTAAGCTCTCGCCGAAGGGCGCTATCAATAACGTGCTCAATAAACTGGTCACGCAACAACACTTGAAAATTTGGCATGGCGTAAGGCGACTTTTGCTTTACTTGCTCCAGGAGACCAATTAAAGCAAGGGAAAACTCCAACAAAGACTCTCCCTCCCGCTGTTTCCTGGAGAAGAAAGCTTCCTGCAAAGAAACATACGACTGTGAGCAACCGTACAACTCCCTTAACACGGAAATGATTGTTGTTGGATCATTACGTTCGCCCACGGAACGATAGCGAATCTCCTCTCTGGCCTCTCCCTCCAAATGATCAAAGAGGAAGAAAGCCTTATCAGCGGCTGACATATGACGAGACTGCATACAAGCCTGGGCTTCCTCAATCCATTCCTCAATGGCTACACCGGACCTGCCACTAAATTTTGCACATCTGCGATCTCGAGGTACCAAAACATACCTTTCTGGCAGGACAGCACGCTCCGCACCTGACTGCAATGTGGGGAGAAGAGGTTCATCCGTAACAGATGGCCCACTGAGACCCAGCTGGGCGGACGATTGGTCTTGCCGCAACCGCTCATTATCTGCTCGTAACTGAGCTACCATCTCCCTCAACTCACGCAATTCCTCCTCCATACCTGAAACACAATGGAGGCACACCGGACGTCGCCGCTGTCTCTTCTCCAACTCAACGTCTCCCTAAAACGAAAATACTGACAAAATGAAAAAAAAAAAAAAGAAACAAACCAACCAACCAAAATCAAGTACACAGATCAACCAACAAGATATATGTACATCTGTACCCCAGTCTCTCAAAAAAGGAAAACAGCCTATCCTGTCGATTACGCCAAAAATGTGGCAACGCCGTGGTAGGGCAAATGAATTTACTCGATTACGCCACCCCGAGGTTAACCGGGGAAATAACAAAGGTCCGTTAGGCTAATGAATGAGAGACAAAAGGTACAAATGTACAAACTTTATGATGTATTCTTAAAATAGTTTAAAATAACACTTCATGACATGTAATGCCAAAGGTCAAATACTCGTCACACACCATAGAACAGGGAACACGGCAATCTGTGTACACATACAAAGGAGTGAAATGACAATACAAACAATAAAAAAAATAAAATTTTTAGCACCGGCTTCTGGGCGGCAAAGGCGGACTAAAGAGGTCCCGGCCTTACGGGTGCACGTCACACACAAACACACGCATCCACACCTTCACCCAAAGGGAAGAAACGTGAACACCAGCTATGCTGCACTCCAGACAATTATACTACCTCACAGTGTTCTAACACTAGCCTCCCCCAGCCCAACCGTACTCAAAATAAACAAACAAAACTATAAAACATAAACCACAAAAAGACATAAAGAGAACCACATTCTCATTGCTTTTTAAACAGCAAAAAGAAACAAAAGACAGAAAACAAAAACAACCATTACAGTTAAACAGACAATACAACAAGAAAAAGAAAATAATACAATTCACCAGCTCAATGGAACACTATCCGAAGTTCAGAGTTCTCCCTACGCTATATTACTTTCTCCACCTTAACTGCATGAAAGCCGGGAACAGGAGCTCAATCCGGCCTTCAAACCACAAGAGGGCAACCCTGAGCCATTGCTGCTATTACGGCGAATAAAATAACAAAAAAACACTCCACAAAACCACCGAAGAAAAGACCCCGGAGACAGGACCACAAAGAGACGAAGAAGAGTCAGAGAAAAGAAGAGAAGAGACAGCGGCGCCGTCTTCAGTCGAGGCGGAAAGCCAATACTTTCGCCCTCACAAGACGCATCAACACTCCGTCAAATGTCCGTAGCTTACTAAAAGAAAAGAGACATAACTACCCCACATTTCTTGTTATAAGCCAGAGAAAGTGAAACTCACTTACCCGGACGACCCGTTGTACCACGTGAGTTGTACTGCCACCCACAGTTCGCAGCGAGCCCTGCAGGCTAACACCGGCACAAAAGAAACTTTGTGGCTAAATGGTAAACAAATACCGATTAGCACCACCCAACGGCAGAACATACAGCACGTAAGGAGCATGTACCTACCTGACAACAAGTGGACAGTCTGACTCGGCCGAATGACAATTATCCAATGGACACTCGAATGGAGAAGCTCAACCAGATGGCAATTATCCCACAGACACACTAATGGAAAAATAAACCCTCACATTAAAAAGGTAGATGCCCACCTCTTCATTAGCCACCTAGCTACAAACAACACTTACCCACACCTTCGGTCCATACACACATCGTGAAAGCGGTCTCGGTCGTGACGTATGCCAGGTAGGACAAAAAAACAGCCTTAAATACCATTGGGGACCATTCTGATAGGCTACCATTAATCACTAATCCCCTAACTGTAACCAATGGAAAAACTCCACTGCCCACATTGCCACACTGAGATATAGCAATTGAGATTGGTTGACTTTGTCAAGGTTGGGAACCCGGTATACTGTATTAGGTTTTCAAGGTGCTCAGAATCTCAAGTACGTTACTCAACCTATGGAAGAGAACTACCTCTCCATTCCTAGTTTCTATCCATCATCACCTTTCTTAGCAGTCCCACTTCATTGAACTGCTGCACTGCCTCCACAATAAGATGCAGTGTTGACGTTAGTGAGCCAGCGCCCATGGCCCACAGTAGCGGTAACGGTATAAGTGTATACGTGGCAAACAGGGTGAAAAGTACATACCAGGATGAGTCATTTTCTAGCCCATACCCAAGCCTAACCAGCACCTGGGCAGTCTGTGAGAGCCAGCTGGCCATGCCGGCATAATGCAACCACTCTGGAAAATCGGAACGCCTGCAGGTGAACACTAGAACACAAAGCAATACTGCAAATACCATGAAAAAGCTAGTAATCCAGGCATGCATGGGGTCTGTTCCATCTGGTGCTAGGACCAGGTACAGGACCAGCAGGTGCAGCTTTGCAGCAGCATCTATAATGTTTGTAGCCACCAGAGAGGTACGTCTGGTGTGTGACGCGTGCCTCTGGTAGAGCTTCTCCAGGTCACGAGATTTGAAGGTGTGTCTCAGAGTTGGGACGTAGACTCCATGTAACGTGTGTCCCCAGCGCACAAAAAAATCGGCATCACTGGCGAACTCTACGGTCACATCAGCCTGCGTGCTGCTGGAACGGTTCTGCTCTCTGAAGAAGGCCGGATGAACACGTACGACTGAGGAACGGCGTTTGGTGCAACCACGTGACGTCTTGCTGCGTATCTGTTGGTTGATTTCCTCAATGTAAACGTCGGTGACGTAAATCTTGCGTGCTGGCTCGGCTCCGTACTGCTCCTTTAGCTCCTGGTGGCTGATGATGTGCTTGACGGCGTTCTTCCACATCAGCTGCTTGCGTCGCAGGCCCGGAGACATGGACGGGGCGGGATGGGATGGGACATGTATCTTCTGCATGGTGTGCGACTCGTTGAAGCAGTTCCCTCCCAACATTATGACATGTTTAATGATCCTGTCTGTCTTTCAGGTCAAATTGATAGATGGTCCTGCAAAAGACGAAAAATCATCTTTATCTTCATCTGGCAAATTCATTCTTCAGAAGAAAAAAAGAATCAGCATCACAGTGGATTTGGAGTCTACCGTAGAATCCTATGAAGTCCATGTTCATACCACTTCTGCATTCATGCAGACATACAGAAGTCATCAGATGGCTTATCATGTTTAAGACCAGAGTAAAGGCTTTGTCAGGTGCACTGATTATCTGTAACACTAATAGTCCATAATAGCATCCAATTATGTGAATTATCCCGGCCCAAAGGGATAGCAGTCTAAAGACCAAAGAAGTTCGTCAGAGAAGTTGAACTCCTCTGAGGACAGAATGGGGTTGTCATTAGATTTAGATTTAGATTTAGTTGTCATTAGATTATCTGAAACAGTTTGGTACTGAGCTTATTAAGACAGGTGGAAAATAAATCTCTGGCACACAGAAGCTATTCCTTGCCCAAGTGTTTACAGTAACTTAGCAAATGAACTTCTGGAAATGGTTATATATGGTTATATTATGGTTATATACATAGTATATATATAGTAAACATCCCCCTTAGAGGGGTCAGACCTGCCCTGGTGGCACAAGGGGAACCACAGTTTTTTTATATACTGTGATATACAGTATATACTGTATACACTCACCTAAAGGATTATTAGGAACACCTGTTCAATTTCTCATTAATGCAATTATCTAATCAACCAATAACATGGCAGGGGTGTGGTCCTGGTCAAGACAATCTCCTGAACTCCAAACTGAATGTCAGAATGGGAAAGAAAGGTGATTTAAGCAATTTTGAGCGTGGCATGGTTGTTGGTGCCAGACGGGCCAGTCTGAGTATTTCACAGCAGTCCTCATGCCTCCCTGCAGCATGCCTAATGCACGTTCACGCAGATGAGCAGGGACCCTGGGCATCTTTCTTTGGGTGTTTTTCACAGTCGGTAGACAAGTCTCTTTAGTGTCCTGCGTTTTTAGAACTGTGACCTTAAATGCCTACTTTCTGTAAGCTGTTAAGGTCTTAACGACCATTCCACAGTTGCATGTTAATTAATTGATTATGGTTAATTGAACATGCATGGAAAACATTGTTTAAACCCTTTACAATGAAGATCTGTAAAGTTATTTGGATGTTTACAACATTATTGTTGAAATACACAGTCCTGAAAAAGGGGCGTTTCTTTTTTTGCTGAGTTTATATAGTAGTTATTCAGTTACCGATTTTTCTACTGACTTTATTTGACATACTGACTTGATTTACTTTATTTTCAAATAAATAGAGTTACTGCATTATGTTAAACATCCTTAATTTACATTTTCTCCTAATTATATGTCCACAAATACTTTGACAACAAACACTTATCAATTTATCAAGTTACACTTATCAACAAGTATCAAGAATGTGCATTTCATATGATTGTCCATATGAATGTCAAATATGAGACGCGCGCACTAACACACACAAACTCTCCGTGCACGCACACACAATCTCTCCATGTGAAAACAACGTGAGTAGCCTATATACAGTACATGTATTTAACTTTCAATTGATTCTGGTACTACTGCAGTACTGCTGCTTTTATGTATTACTTTGATCTACTTCATGCTCTGGGATTCCCACAGCAGCATACTATGGAAACTTGCTGACACCATGGAATTAAAAATAAAAGGTAGTTGTGAGTTTTTATCTCATAATTCTATGGAAATCCAAATCGCTACGTATCTCACAATTTACTATATATTTGTTCTCAGAATTGGAAGATTAAATCATCTTGGCACATGCACATGTGGTTTGTAAAGGCCTGTTGATGAAGACGTTCACACTCAAAGCACCACCTGCTGGTGAAGACGTCTAACAGCAGATGGATTCTTGGATCGGTAATCTACTGCTTTTCCTGCAGTTCCCGGATGTGCAGTCGTATTTGATGTGTCGTATTTGAACCACTGGATTTTCGGAAGCGTATTTTAACCATGTTACAATGCAAAAATATAAAAATGCAAGCATGAAAATACAATGCATTAAAATGCAAGCACTGTTAATTGCATTGCTGTTTTTTTTTTTTTTTCAATTTGTGGAATTCAACAGGCTTTTTATTTCAAATACTTTTGGCAGGATTTTTGTTCCATAGAAATCCATTGGACCTTATGAGTTTTAAGGACTTTTGTGGTTTTGGAGAATTATTATTTTTTCTCAACAATATTTTTATTGATTTTAACAGGGATAAAACAGGGTAAACATGTAATATTTTAATGCAGGTTTTATAATCCCCTTATAAACCCTATAGCACCCACCCCGTCCCTCCCCGACTCCAAGCCAGTTTTACAAGGATAAGAAAGGCTAAACGCCAGGCATTGAGAGAAACCAAAAAAGAATAAAGAATATGGAGCTGGAAGTTTTTTGGTTCTACGTGCAAAAAAATAAATAAATAAAGAGGAATAAAAAGGGGAAAGAAAACAAATAAACAAGTAATTAAATAAGACAGGAATCAAACTATAAATGTATATGAAAAAAGTGAAGGAAGGGCCCCCACACCTGTTGAAATTTAAAGTCTGAGTAATGAATTGAGTAGTGAATCTTCTCCAGGGACAGACAGGACATGATATCTCTGAGCCAGAATTATTATTTTTGGCAGCTGATTTTTGTTTCCCAGCATCACCAATATATTCACCTATGTCTCATTTTGTCTGATTAATCAGTTAAAACCTCTAATTTAGCTCAGACACTTTCAATTTAATTATGGGACATTTGGCACAACTTTTGTTCCAAACTTTTCTTCAACAAAGAGTGAGTAAGATTGCTGAGCAGACATGCTCCTAGCTCACACTCCAACGAAAGTCTCCACAGAGCCCCAACGTGTTCGGCATGAGCTGACAAGAATCCCCCATATTACATGACTTCAATTTATTTACGGTGATTAACGTACCTACCTCAGGAGCAGAAACTGCATAATTTGGCCAAGCCAGAGGATTGCTTAATTTAGAATAAATGTATTTATTTATTTATTCTAGCTTAGTCAGGAGCAGAACCTGGTGAAGGCATTAACAAATTTTGGATAACTCAAGATCGGAATTTAGATAATGCTGAATCAGATGTCGACTAATTTAGCAAAGAAATTTAGTAATAATACAGAATCTTTCAAAAATGTTTAAGAGCAAGAACCTGGTTTTAATTCGATTGTGAATGTAATTTGTCAAAGACAGCCAATATGGTACGCATTGAAATGCTTACACAGCTGCACATTACACAACTGTGATGAAATAAATTGTATTAGAATGTACAGTTACATTAAAAAAAAACATTTAAGCTGAAAAATTTACAATATTTAGAAAATTTATGAAAATTAAATAGAATTGCAATAAAAGTTGATAAATGATGCATGAAGAAAGTATAAACTCCGAGACTGCAGTTAGTCCTTATCTATGTGAAAAATAAGCAGTCCATAAGTAGAACTTGACTAACAGGAACAGGACGTGGTTAATGTAACTTGTCAGAGGAAGAGTTAATTCAGGACTAAGGTTGCCCTACTCTCTGAACCTGAAATAGGGCACAGGGGTGAATGGAGCGTGGGGTGGAGGTGCTTTTTTCTTTAATTGGTTGGGGGAGTTACACAAGAGATTTTATGCCTCCATTCACAAAAAATTTCACCCAGTTTGATTTGAATACCCGTTTGGACTTGTATGTTTTACTATAAATAAAATAGTAATACACATTATTTGCTACTCATTTGAATTACCTAAAGTTTTGTGGTAAAAATAATTACAATGTATATGTCAGTTATTATAGACTGATTTGCGGAAAGTTCTGTTCTGTGTTTTGACTTTTGCTGTACATTTTGCTCTGGTGTTATGGCGAGGAACGCCTTTGACTGTGCTCCAGTGTTTGCAACAGTATGACATTAAAGCTGACAACTGCAAAGTGAAAATAATTGAGAGATTTGAATGAGGTGAAAAGATTGTTCGTTCTTTTGTCATGTGATTCCCACAGACGCTCTTGCAGTGCGATAGATTAAAAAGAACGGACAACTAGGACTTGAAGACTCATGAGAAGAACCATTCGATTCTGTTTCCTGTGTAATGCACTGTATAGTGTCTATCAGAGTCATGTGACAAAAGAATGAACAATTCAGACTGGAAGATATGAGAGGTGAGCTGCTCATTCTGTTCATAATAAATACGTGTAAAAAAAAAAATTCCTTGACACTTATGGACACATTCATGCACACTTACATATTTATATTTTCATTTCTGGACCATTGCTCAAGACACTTTAATAAGACAGTTTTAATGCAAATTTGCACACCCCCAGTCATTTTAACTTAATTTCTTTATTTATTTACACTAAATTTCTACATTTTTATAAATTTCAATTTTTTTCTATATTTTGCTATATTGTGAATGTCCTTATTTGTACAGTTTATTTTTATCCTAGTTAAATGTATTTTCTATTGTATTTATTTTTATTCGCATTTATTTCTTATCTATAAGCTTTTATTTCTTAAGGTCACTGGCGGTTGTATAAACATTTCACTCCATATCGTACTGTGTATGTGACAAATAAAATTTTTATTTGAATTTGTGTTGGGGGTCTGTTTATTGAAAATGTAACATTTTATTTTGTTTCTTATCAAAAGAGCGAAATGAACTCAATGACTCAAAAAGATCCGTTCATTTTGATGAAGAACTGAGTCACTAAAATGATCCAAACTTCCCATCACTATTTCACTGCGTACTGAACTGTTTACGGTTGAAAAGACAATGAAAACCTACTTGGCGCCAAATCTATTACTCTGGTCTCGATTATTATTATTGCATGTGGCATCTGTGAGCTCCGGCTCGATTAGTCAGGTCTGGTATTCTGCCGCCTGTGCACGCGGGCTGGGAGCGCGTGTGTGATTGTTTCTCTGCGCAGTTGAATATCCGCGTCGCGTCTCTAAGTAAAACCTCTCTGTCTCTGTGGTGGTGCTTAAGAGGAGCAATGGCGGATTCACAGGACGACAAGCTGTACAAGGCCGAGTATGCGAAAAGCGGGCGCGCGTCGTGTAAGAAGTGTAAAGATAACATCGCGAAGGACTCGCTCAGGATGGCCATCATGGTGCAGGTACCGGGGCCGGGCTGCGCGAGCGCGGCGCGTTACATATACAC